>CAJVPP010002821.1:0-13431 GCA_910592005.1 Funneliformis mosseae
GTGTTAAAATCTAGATCAGTGGCCTTAAAAATGTCAAATCCCGTTGGATATTTTGGGTCTATTATTAGAAATAGTAGCCTTAAGGTTTTGAATTTCATTTTGAACATCTTTAACACAAAGTGAATTAAATTATTTCAAAACGGCTGTAAAAAAATCACATTTTGTTAAATTATATAGAATTTCATTGTTTTTAGTCATAATTTCATTTATTTTTATATTAAATTAGAATTTGCATTATTATAGATTGTATATATTATATATGTGTTTAAATTTAATAACATAACAATTATAATAATAATAATGTTACTGTATTAAATAAAGAAGCAACATTCGAACTTTTAGAAATATTAAAAGAAGTATTTGAAGTATTAACCTAAATTTTATTAATAAAATGAAACTATTGGTTTCAATACAATTATCTTGCGAATAAACTTGGTAAAAAAAAACACTATTGGTCTTAAACTTATAAAAGTAAATGTTTGTCTTTTTCTGAAAGCGAATTTTTTAATAACCAATGTGATTAATGTATTTATAAAATAGGGTTTTCGTAACTCGAATATTTAATTTGAAATATATGGAAACAGATTCGAATATCGTTATGGACAAAAAATGTTATAAATAACTATAAACAAACAAATTAAAATTATCATGACAAAATTTTATAAATGTAAATACAACAAGGAATTATGTTTGACCATGGTAATGAGACTTATCCTGATGCCAATAATCAAAGATCATTATAAAATATTGATTATGTCTTGGAAAATTTAAAAATGACGTGCTTAAGGTTTAGACAAGAGATGAGATCAAACAAAATCTAGGTTAGTGAGCTCCTAATACATCTCTTCGCACGAGATTAAATTTAAATAATTTTTATTTTTGTGCGACGTTAATTACTTGCGTCAATTTCATTCCACATCATAATTTATAATTGAGAATTTTTTCTATTTGATAGATAAATAAATTAAAACATATTTGCATATAAAAAAAAAATAGTCTATTTGTTTGCTACATAAATTTATCTTAATATTATAATATTTTTGAAAGAATATGGTTATTTTTCTAAAAAAAACCTTCCTTGTTATAAACTATACATCGCAGAAGATTTTGTAAATTCTAAATTCCAGGTTCCCAATAAAATGATAAATTTGTTAATGAAATTCAATAATAATGCCCTAAAGATAATGTATTATTATAGAAAAAATCAATTTACATAACCCTATTAGTTAAACCTATTTATTTATAAATAATAATACTTATACACAATTTCGTTATTTGAAACCAAATTGTCCAAATGATATATCCTATAGTTTCTAACTGCATTTCTTGATGATATTGTCGTGATATTTGGATTAATCAAGAAATCCTTGTCTTTGGAATGTACCATCGATAAGTTATTAATTCTAATACATAAAGTGAAATCATCTAATGATAAAACTCCAGCGTTATTCGCTCCCAAAAATTACACGTCGTCCATTAAGATAATTATTTTTTGGAAAAAAAAAAAAAAAAAAAAAAAAATATTCCATCGTTAATTGTAGACCTATGATAGAATAATTGTTAAAAATTGTAAATCACCTCATTCAATGGTAGATGACATAAAATTTAAAAAATTTCTTACCTAAATAGGCATTTTGTTGATTAGGTAACAAAACCAGAACTTTGGAATAATTGAACTTCTAATTTTCAAATTTAGATTTATCTTATCGAAAATAAGCATGTCATTGAATCCCTCATCACTTAAAAAGATATTACTGTATTACTGTATAAAAACATCTTTTCATATTTATTGATGACGTCTGTTATTTCATCTTTATTAATGTAGTTGCCAATTATCTTGGAACGGCTCCACAAATTACTTTGTGGATCAATCAGGCGCACCTATTTCGACTACAGAAGCCTAACGATGTGAGTGGAGTGCCCTCCAAAATCAAGGTGTTATTATTTGCACCACCACGAAGCACCAAGATGTGTAAATCGGTTAACATTATTGAATGATAATTCGTTCCATTTTATTTCTAGGAAATTAAATAGAGTAGACACGTCAATAGAAAAAAATTCATATTCGTCTACGAAATATAATTGATTATTAATAATTGTAGCGGCATGTAAATATGTGGTAATGGTCTATAAGACGTTATTTGGCAATTTACTGCTAATAATTGAATTAATAGCCATAATACGATATAATTGAAATATACTTTGGCATGTTTGGATTCTAACTAAATAAATGAATTTATATTTTCAAAAGTAGATATTCAGACTTCAAAATTTATATATACTTTATTTATAGGTTTATATTAAAAAAAAAATTAAAAACAAACAATTATTCTACGAATTAAATAAAATATAAATAAAATCACAGGTTTGTGTAATAGCGGAATTTTAAAATTCCACTTTTTATTTCCAAAATATTAAAAATTGATTTGTAGGTTCTTGAATGTGATTTAATATCAAAACTCACATTTGATAAATATTTAACTAAATAATATAATTAAGCTATGTAAATATGGGAACAGTGTCTGTATCTTTCCAACTTCACTGCAAATATAAAATGAAATTTTTTTGTTTATTCGAAAGCCTACATGGCATGGACATATATAAGATTGCTGTGCCATTGCATTTATTATTATTTAAGTGATCACGTAGTATCATATGAAGCCTCTCATTTCTAAAAAAAACTTGTACAGTATCTTTTTATTTTATTTTTTTGCTTTGCAAATTTTTTCCTTGAAAATATTACACAAATTATAAAAAACAATTCAATGAATAAAATGGGCTCTTTTATTAAATCGTTTTATCTTTTTTCTTTGAAAGATCTCTACATCGTCTATGAACGAATTTTTTTCGAATATAAACGATTATAGTCGTACTATATCTAATTAACTAATTTTATTGGCTTTAGTCAAAACAATCAATTACAAATATTAATTTGAAAGTTTTAGACTATATGAGACTTTTGCAATAGAAAGGGAAATGCTGGAAAAGTAAAAATGAGACAATGCTAAATCTAAAGGTACAGTATTTCGACCCGAAAATTGAATTTTTCCGCAGCATTCCCCCTTTCTATTGCAAAGGTCCCATTTAAGCTTTTTGTATAGTTTGTAAGTTTGTTAAACTTTGAATATGTAATTATCTCAAACACTATTAAGACCATAAAATTTAAAATGAATGGACATTCTTTGGTAAATTTTACCTAATTAAATTTTCAAGAATTTTCTCACAGTTTGCATCAAATATGCAAAGTTTATAAATTTAATAAATTAATTTTCTGCGCATTTGTTAAAACAATGAATAATATTAACGAAGCTTTTATTCATTTCATGTTAAAAACAATCTTAATTAGCATTTTGGTCATTAGAATCTGTGTAATCGAGTTGTGAGGTTTATGTGTCATTTGAAATTTGTTCGATGTTACCTTTTTTTTTTCCTTTATTGTCATAGATACACTCGCAACACAATATAATTAGTTTTCTAGTAGATGATGCTACCAAGTTTGATATTCTCAAGCAGTCTTCCATGTAAAATATATGTCACACCAATATATTATATGAAAGTTGTTGAGGCGCTCATATTATCATTAATAGAAGAATTTTCAATAATTTATTCCTAATGCGTTAATTATTCAACGATTAGCAAGAAATTAGACAAGCCATCATCTAAACGGTTAATTACTAGAAGAAAAAAATTGGATTTAATTCAACAATTGTGTAGATCATTTATCCTATTTTACTTAGCCCGGTGACAAACCACCTAACCCCTAACCCTAATCCTAACTAATCTCAATTATACCAGCCAATCGGAGCTTGGGGGTAAATTAGTAAAATAAAATGATTTGTATATTAACTACAAAGTAAATAAATGATTTAGTCCAAATAGAAAAGAATTGAAATTGCTACATGATTTGATTGGAATAAACTAACGCCGAAATAAAAAAATGTTATCTCGACAAAATTTTTTAAACACGAAAATAATAAAAACTCCCTCATTAGGAAAACAAAATAGCGGCAAAAATTATTTGATCATATTATAGTAACTTTTTTTTTGAAAAAAAAAATTTTACGGCGGCAAAGTCCAGGACATTTTTTTTTGTTTGCTTTACGTAAAATCGAATTTCTTGATTGGGGTTACTCATTCTTTTTCTAGAGGATCAAAGTTTACAAAATGATTCACGCAACAATGATTCATAGATGCGATACATCTAAACTTTCTTTATTTCGTCATAGACGTACCTGTATATAAATAAGTTTATCTATTTGTTCGATTTCACGTCTTTCTTTTGATCAAATATAAATAATCACATTGACGGACGAAATTCATATATGTTAGGGCTCATATTTATTATTATTTTTAATTTTTTTTTATTACAAACTACAAATAGCGTTGAATAATGTGAATGCAAAATTTACATCTTTGCAGTCTCATTAATTACATAGATTTCAATACTATTTGTACTAAACTCTTCTCAATAACTCAAACTCCTTTTTTTAAAAAAAAAATTTCTAGTGGTTGAATTTAAAAATTAACCGATTACAACCTTCAAAACATTTCTACGCAAGGAGGCCGTCGGCACAACAATTCAATAACTAAACAATTTAAGGACGGAGGCGACTCTTGATATTCTGAAGTTGAAAACGAAAATTAAAATATTTTTCAAAGATCACCAACGAAATCTACATGTGTATTAGGTTTTAATTATTATTTTTATTTTTATATTATCGGTTTATTTGTTATTTTCGCAAAATTCATTATCTTATGATTTTAAATGATAAAGCTAAAAAATTAAGTGCTTTTTGTATAAAAACCTCAAAAGTCCGACTTGATTGACTTCCGAAATCTAATATTGATTAAAAATTCTTTCCTTGACCATTTCAAACCTATCAACTATACAAAAGAATCATGTTAATTGATTGTTGAATAAATCTTATTTAGGATGGGCCTTAGATTTAAATCCTTGGTTAATTTGGTTTCGGTTATAAAGTATTATTAGGATTAAGGTAAGATTAAGATTAGTCAAAGAAGTTAGAACATTTGTAGTGTGTCACATACCGGCCATTCTTCATTTTACCAAGTATTCTGGGACATATTTTTCCATTTATATGTTTCTTCTTATAAGTATGCGACCCCGGCAATTAAATTCAGCTCATTAGTGTCGTAAATTGGAATGACTAAAAAGATCGACAAAATAAGAAACGATAAAAGATATCAAAAACAAAAAATAAGAATTTGTTCCAGATATCAGATTAAGTCCCTTTACTAACTGTTATATAAAATAGGAGTCTGAAATTTACTGTTAATTCAAATGCTCTTATATATTTAAATAAACTTTTTTTAAAAATTAAATCTTTTAAAGAAACACAATTAAAAAGCTCATATATAAACTTTATTTATTTTGAAGTTTGTGAACTGGAAAGATTTTGTATTAAGATTCAAAATTACATTGTCATATGATGTTTAAAAAAATATTTATTATTAAGCTACAAAATTTTCTTTGAGAAGTTATGAAATTTTCTGAAAATTTTGCAGTAAATACATGGCATCATTTCTTTCCGTTAATGGTTTTTTCAATATTACTCTTATGATGCTATATTAGATATTGTCTGTCGTTTAAACAAAGTGACGCTTGAACAGGCTATTCTTGGTCTTGAACCTTGGAAGAAATAACGTTTTGGAACTGAAGTCGATCACTTTGCAAGAGGTATTATCCTTAGATGAAATTCGATCACATTGCAAGTGTTCGTGTCTTGGTTGAAGTTTAATTCCGTCAAAGGTTGTGATCATTGCTTTCCATTAAAGATGTAGTGGTTTTTGGAAGAAATCATCGATATTATTAAATGGTCATTATCTTTGGTTCGATCCCGTCAAGAGATCGTGGCCCTTGAAATAAATCTAACTATTCGATGTTGAAGTCAAGGAATTATTGTTTAAATGTTATAGACTTCCTTTCGAATATTCTGCTCACAATGTCTGTGTTGAAATGAATTTCCGTTTGATCAAATCCTTTTGGTATTATTAATTCTTTCTAAACACTTTTTATTATAGAATAATTTTATTCATATTATCCTTAACTCAAAACTTTTACAAATTATTCTTTTATCCTTAATTAATTAGATAGATTCTTTAATTTGAAAGCGAACTGATTGAATAAATTTTGACGATAGGTAAAAATGTTGAAAATTATTCTTTAATCTCTTTCCAGTTTTGAGATAAATCTTTGAGTTACTGGAAATTGATTTAAATTTTGGGTAAAATTGATATTTACTTCCTCACCTGTTATTGGTATTATACTCATTATACTAATAGCGAACAAAAACAAAATCTCTTATGGCATTAGGTAGATTTGCATAATTTGATGCTACAGAACTCACAAAAATCAGTTATTTTTTTTTTAAGAAAAAATAAAGGAATTTCAGATTCTTATAAATGCCATGGAGTAATACGAATATGACGATAGATACAGTGGCGGTCAAAAGTATTGCACCACCTGAATGCAAATCTTAAAATTTCAATTTCTTGAGATTAAGAAGTCGCAGTGTTACAAAACTTATTTAAGGGGTTCGTCATACCCTATTTTATCAATCTATATAATTTTTTTTTTTAAGAAAACAAAATTTTTTTTCGCGAAATGTAAAAACATTCAAATTGGGTGATGCATTCATTATGACCGATTTTATGAAAATAAATTCCTTCATATCATATGCGATTATTTTTATTCAAAACAATCATGCAGCACATATAAAAGGATGCCTTAGACATCCTTATTTTTTTTCTTTAAAAAAATATTGATGGGTTATTTATCTGTTGAAAAAAGTTTAAGGATTTGTATTCTATTTGAAGAGGGGATATCCCTCTCGTTATATTGCATCCAAAGAAAATATTTCTCAATCAACTGTTATAAGAATTAAGCAAAGAAAAGATACAAATGGTAACTTAAAAATTAACCAAAGCCTGGACGTCTGCGATACCTAGCCGGTCGAAATGACGAAATATTTTGCAACTTATTTCATCAGGAAAATGTACAAATCTATTTTTTTTTAAAGTAGCAATATAATCTGCTACTTGATTTTCTAATATAGATATATTTGAAATAAGTTATAGCTGACTTTATATTGCTCTTCTTGTAAATAAGAATTAATTATATCTTTAAAATTTTTTAAAGTATTCAAACCAATTTTTTGCTACTTTTTTTATTTTTTGAATAAGTGATTTTTTTGATAATATAAAATTGCTTTCTCAATTTTTAAGATTTTAGATATTTAAGGCTGTAAGTATGAATTATATAGGTAGTGTTGAATTGTATGTTTTTATTGATTTATTTTGAATTTTTAGAGAAAAAGAGAAAATTTGTAAAAGAAAATTGATTATGAACAAAAATTTAATTTATTGTTAGTCACATGATCAATTATTATATAAAATATATTAGTTATTACCACTCAATTGATTTCGCAGTATAATCACAATGTTTTAGGAATTCTCTGTTTTTTATTTAATTATCCAAGTTAAAATTTTTAAATTTTTTTAAAAGTTTACGATAATGCTACGCTATTTAAATATGTAAATCTAAAAAAATTAATCAAATAAAGTATAAATGTGAATATAAATATAAATGAATAAATAAAAGCCTAGGAAGTTAATTTGAAGAGAATTTGGCTTTTTTGTAAGATTATTTAAACTAATTTAATATATTTCATGCTTTGTTATGCACTTAAATTTAGATTTACTTGAACACACGCTTGATTATATAATGATTTACTTCTTTTTATATTTTTTTTCTTCTCTTTCTCTCTCTCCCTCTCTATCTCTTTCCTTTTCTCTTTTCTTAAATATTTCGCTTCTGAAAGTGAAGTTAGTATGTCTTTTCTTACATGAAGGAATGAAAAAATCAACAAAAAAAAAATACAGTTATGTAACAATGTAGGACACAATCGCACAACTTATCCTTCAAATCCAATAGCATAAAGAAACAGAATCATAATTTAATGGCTCCGTTCTTTCGCCCGCTTGTATTTTTTAGCATGAGCTTTTAGTACATTTTTAATATTTTGTCAGCATGATTTTTTATTATCAAAATTTTCATGTTATTTTTATGTAATAGAAGGATGCGCACAAAAAGATTTACGCATAGTTTTATTATTTAGCAAAGTTTATTTAAATTTTTTGCCAATGCGTGGAATATTCTAAATTTGAAAAATTTTATATAAATTTAGTCATAAAATTCTCTGAGCATGAATTTCCTTGCACCCTACTATTTGCGCAGGTGCGTAGAAAGTAAAACCCTTGTAAATAATAATCAATAAATAATTACTATTGGAAGATTGATATTATCGTATGAAATAAAAATTTACCTAATTCTAACGTAATTGATTGACTCAAATTAACATTCCGGAATTTATCATATTACTTAAAGACCTATTGCCCCTGGATTAACTAATGATTTTATGATCAGATGATTCCGTTCAACTATATAAATATCAAGCGAATCGGTTTTGTATAAAATTAGCATTAGTCTTTATTTGAATAAGGGTCCCAACATTCTTGGCATTTAATATATAATTTAATATGACCTTCAGGTGCGTTAAGCTCTGTATCATGAGTATTCATCCTAAAAGGGCCTTTTACATGCCATAATTAACCTAAACTATATTATGGCTGCGTCGTGATGAGCAATGAGATTCATAATTTTTTCTTTCACAATTTTGCGAATCCAAAGTGGCACGATTCCGAAAAAGTAAATTCATAAAGTATACCCTTGATCGACAAGGAAATTTGTCATTTTCAGAAATTTGTATGGTTACGACGACGATTTTTATTTCTGTATAATAATGGACATTAACACCATCTCCTTGATTTTTAATTTAAACATGGATAATTATGAACTGGTAGCTGCAGCCTTATCTAAAATTACAAACACGCAAGTGATTACATATAATGAATATTTGACACAAAAAGATAGAAATCCTGACCAAACTTTTCAATATTTTGATAGTAATTTACTTCATGATATATATTTAGTCAAAGGTGTTGTCTCTTCCGACGTTATTGATGTTGAAGAAGAAGTGGAAAATTCTACTCGCAATTTAGAAAACGTTTTCATATCATTTTCCGGAGAAACTTTGGAAATTAAAAATCTTAATGCGAATACCACAATTAGTCAATTGAAAAATAAGATATTTGAATCTAAAGGAATTGTACCAAATGATCAATGGTTAACGATCCAAAATGTTCTCATAAAGAACCTTTCAGGAAAAACTTTGACGGTTAAAAATCTAAATGCGAAAACTTCCATAAATCAATTGAAGAATAAAATTTATGAAACGGAAGGAATTCCACCGGATGAACAATACTTAAATTATGGTCTTAAATCACTTCAAGACCATCAAACGTTAAGTTATTATGAAATTACAAATGATACAACAATTAATTTATCCACACGATTACGTGGTGGATCTAATACGATTCAAGTTCTTGACCGTGATTTCTTGGATCCACGTTACGACTACGATTTTACAAACATCAAACCTTCTGGAACTTATACGCGTGGCAATTATAAATATGTGCGACCGTATGGATGGAATCGTATGGCGATGAGAGTTCTTAATAAGTATTCTGATAATAGTTGGCTTGGGGTAAATAATAGGACAAACATTTCCGAATCTGTGGAAGGTGAATGGATAGTTAGTTTTCATGGTACTGGAAAGAATAATGTGAATTCCATTGCGAAAGATGGATACCTTCTAAGCAAAGGGCTAAGGTTCAAATATGGCCGTGGAGTTTATTCTACTCCGGATATAGATTGGGCTGCTAAATATGCTGATATATTTGTGTATAAAGGGGAGAATTATCAAGTTGTATTTCAAAATCGTGTGAAACCAGATACTTTTGACGTTGTATCATTTGATTCCGGGTTAAAATTTTTTATTTCTCCTAACGATAAAGAAATTAGACCTTATGGTCTTTGCTTTAGAAAAATTTAAAAATATTTATAATCCATTGTTTTTTGTCCACGCCTTTAGTAATAAATATATTTTCTTATTAACGTAAGTTTCGTAACAACTTGACTACTGTCCTAATTGATAATAAAATAGTTTTTTTATTTTATTACCGTTATACGTTCGAATTCGATTCCATTATCCATTAGTACATCATCCTTTCCTTTTCACATTCGTGCTTGAAGTTTCTTTTGTTGTCTCCTAATTTCGAGTTAAAGCTTGATATTTTTATATCGAAGGCGAATGGCGATCAATTATCAAAAGAAAAACTAACTATTACTGCCTCTCACTCGGCGCTCTGTAATTAGGCTTTAAGATAAGATATTCAAATTTCTCTATCTAAACAAAAATTAAGTCTATATTAAATTTTATATAGATTATAATATAATAATTCTTTCATAAAAGATAAATTGATAATTAAAGATCATAATTAGGTCTACCTACATAGTTCTTTTTGGAAAAAAAAAGAAATGAAAAAAATAATTTTCTTTTAATACTTCTATGAATTTCGATCAAATCACATCATTATTGTTTATGAAAAAATTCTTTAATAAATCATTCCATATGCCCGATCCACAAATTGGTGAAAATCTATCTATTGCGTAAGAATTTAATAAAATTATAAGTTACATCATGTGAAAGTTATCTTTGAAAAATGTTTCTTTTGATTTTATTAATAAAATAATTTAAGAAATTTGGAAAGTTCAATTATAGCGCAAATAATCAGATATTGCGCAGGAAAAAATAAATGCAAAAAAATTTTCATTTTGTTGTGTTGAAACTAATCGTTTTTTCATGAAATATCAATGTAATGATAATATCAAAAGTGCCAAATTTTGGACAAAATTTTTATAATCAAAATTGCGTGCCGCTTGTTGCTTTATCACTCAAAGTTTGGTGTCATTATGAGAAATATAAATGCGGAATTTAAAGTAGCAAACATACCATATTCCTCCGAAAATAAGCAACTTCCGAATTAATTTGTATAAACAATTAATAAATATTTTAATTAGCAAAATAAATGTATTTATTAAAATTCAAATTATTATTATAATATTTATTAGAATAATGACAATGTCTCCCGAAACTATGAAAATTGTACTACTAAAATATTTCGAATATCATATTATACTCCGTGATAAATTTAGACTCTACATAGTAATTAACGCATCGCCATTAATATCATTGCCACTATCGTCATACTCACTATCATACCCACTACCGATATCATTGCTATTATCAATGTCACTAATTTCCAAATCGGAATCGGATTCATTTAGATCAGTTGAAATTTTACAAGTCTTAAAAGACTCGATGATAATTTCATCTGAAATTGCATCCCACGAACGCCTTAACCCATAAACAAACATCGCCAATTTTTGCACAACGAAGATTACCTACAGAAGTTTCTCTAGCACCACCACTAGCCATCCAGATGTGCCATTCCTTTGAAGATGATCTTTAAATGGTTTTCTAATGGAAACATCCAATGGCTGGCAAATACTGGAATCACTGCCAAATCAAACCCACTCTCATGAAGTTTCCTTTTACTGATTCTTTCAGTCGAGTTTTTGAAGTTTATTTGGAGTGAAAATATTATGGAGAATAATGTATCATTTAGTAGTAATATGTTAGTAATTTTCATTTTTCATTTGACAAATTTTTATTAATTTATTTCCATAAATTTTAAAAATGTTGCTCGATAATTTTTTTAAAATTTATTTTGTAGGATACATCATTTTATCCGTTTCGAGTTATTGCGGATGCATAAGATGATTCGAGTAGCAGTATAAAAAACAAGAAAATGTTAGTAATAATGAATAAATTAACAAAAGGACCTGTTAATGGAATAGCCAAAGAAATTGTCGGGTGATGTCGGATCTGTTATTGAAAGACTAATTATGTTATTTGGGGCGTTCTTGTTGAATTAATTTAAACTTATATTCAATTTAAGGAAGCAAATAGAAATATTGAGCATTTATTATTGTTAATATATATTTCAACGAATATTGATTAACTCATAATTCAAAGTTCATTGATAGGGAAGAAAATATCGGTGGTTCTTACGGAAATGATTTTCGCGCAAATAAATAATGTTTAAAATTTTCAAATAAGAATTCATTGTTGTGTCGAGATATGATGAAAAAATAATTGTTTAAGTAAACAGATGTAAATGCAAAGGGCGGACGATTTATGTTAAAAATTGGTATTAGTATTCTGCATATGGTATTCGTTACCAAGCAATCTATCCAAATATTAATCAAATGGTATTAAAATCATAATGTATTTGATTTGTTGGATTGTATACGTTAATCCTGAGACTTACAATTTGCAAGCGCTGGCGTCAGCAAGGAATTATTGGTTTTTATTAGTCAATTAAAAAATATCATTGCATTTGATTTATATCACAATTTCGTAAATCAATAAAAAGAAGTTGGTGCCCAACGTTTTTAAATATTTGACGATAGATATGTTGGCAAATAAATCATAGTATAACGTACATTGAATGAATTTACAATCATTATATTATCGATTTAAAAATGATTTTTTGATGAACTACCACAATCTAGATTAGAAGTTTTGTCTCAAAACATAATCACGCATTTATGTAATCATTTTAATAACTTAAACAGGCAGAAAATAGGTTTTGATAGCTAAAATCTAAATTTATATAAACGCCTCATTTTATTTAATGGTACCATACGCTGTCATACCTTCAATAGTTCTGACAGAGTTTGCAATAACAAGCCTTGGATAAGGCTTAGAAACTCTATTATATATTATTCAGATCAGATTGATTGTTTATTGGAACTATAGTTATGAAATGTATCAAATCTTTGAACCTGAGTAAATTTTTTGTTTGATTCGTTGTCAGTGTCGATTAAATTCCAAGTTAACATCGGCAACCAGACAACCCTACAACCTAACAATTCTCGTAATTATATATGAAATTTGCTGTAAGTATTTTAGTAGTTGAATTATTCTGTAAGACTAGACCTTTTTTCCCTATTATTCAAATATTTATTATGATTTATATAAATTGTTTTATGATAATTAAGTTATTTCCTTATCTAATGCACATATACGTATTACGTTTATTTAGGATATCATGTTCTTTTTTAGTAATTTAAAGTCTTTTTATTAAACTCATAGATAGGTCCAAAAACTTGCTATTACTAAGTCTTTTTTGTACTAAAAAGGTCGAAGGTGGATTCTGTATACACAATTGGATATTGTGTGTTTGTAAGAAATCTTACTTAAGAAGTTATATAGGAATATTTTTTTAAACAATTTGAATTTTATTTCGAATTTTTATAAACACGATGAAAATATCAAATTATATGAAATAAATGTATAATATTTATTGTTGTTGGCTTGGTATCTGTAAACTTAAACGATAAACTTTTAATTCAATCCGTTGAATTAAATACAAGACAATATC
>CAJVPP010002822.1:0-13428 GCA_910592005.1 Funneliformis mosseae
TCATTAAATATAATTTTTATGTAATAAATAACTAATAATAAAAATTATGTCAAATAATACATAGATTTTATACTTAATATAAAATAAAATTTAGAATTAATAGATTAATATTTAATATATTTATCTTTAACTTTAATTATCATATCAACATAATTAAATAAACTTAAAATTATGTGATATACCATCTTTATGCTAATTTTTCTCTATTATTCTTGAACTATATTTATTAATTTCTATTTACATTTAAGTAAAGGCTTTCTTTTTCTAATCTGCTAATTTAAATAATTTTACAGATTCATAATTAAGTTAAAATTAAAATGTATATTACTCAATCTAAATTAAAATATTATATATTTTTATCTACTAAATATTATAATTTAATGTATAATATAAAGTTCTATCTTGCTAAAAAACAAAATAAAGATAGTTACTAATCTATAATATAAAGTAATTAATAAAAATATTAATATATGCATCAAAATCTATTCTTCCTTTTACTATAATCAAAAGTCTAACTTTATATTAACTAAAATAAACCTAAAATATCACTAAACTACTATCAAATTTAATTGTAAGTAGATATAATTTTTTATTATAAATTTTTTTAAGACTTTTTTAAACTCTTATTTTTTCATTTAATTCAAAAAATGTAAATTTAAACTTATCAAATCATATTATCTATTTCATTTAACTTAATTTTATTTCTCTCTATTTTATTTTAACTTATCCTATTTTATTATATTAGTTTTACCCTATCTTAATCTATCTTTTTGCTATTTTTGAGTTAAATAAAATTTTTTATGAATAATATAACTACTAAAGTTTTTATTATAAAAGGTATTTTTAACAGTATTATTATATAATGTAATATCAAGGTTAGAGTTTGATCTACTTATTATATAATTAAGAGAAGTAAACCAATTATTTCAAATAATATATTATAAGATCTATTATCATATTAATTAAATATTTTAAGATGATTAAAATACTTCTTAAATATTGCAAAATCTGTTTTTTTGTATCTTTTATAATATTATTAATAATACTAATAAAAATGCTAAAATTAAATTAAAATAATTATTTATTTAGTATTACTTAGATATACATTAATAATTCTTTCAAATTAAACTTAAATAGCTTATTTTTACACATTTCTTTTTGAAGAAATAAAAATTATATATGTATTTTTTTTTATTATTTTATGTATTATAGGGAGAAATTACAAATTTATTACAAATGCGATAATTATATAATTATAAATTCTGTAATTTAATGTAGGTTAATATATATATTATTAATATTATTTAATCAAAATATCTTTAATTTTACAAAATTAATATATATAATAAAGAAAATTTATATATTTCATATACAATATTATTCTTTGCTATTTATTACAATATATCATACTTCTCTGTTTTTTATTTTACTAATTAGTTTGAGAATTTAGAAATTTTTTTATATGTAAATTCCTATTTATCATTTTAGTTAGTGTTATATGATTTAGAGTTAGATTAAAATTAAAATAAAGAATATACACTATCTAGAAATAAGTTTATGTAGTTTTTAAAAAAGTAGTTTATTATCATTTTTTCTAATAAAATTTTAGTATCTGGTTAGCTAACCATTATTAGAAATACATGTTTCTATTCTTTAAAGCATACTTTTAATTAATTTTAGATAAATTTCTTGTAAAATTTCTTTTATTCTTCCTTTAATTATATTTTTAAATTTCTAAAATTTTTAGAAAGATCTAAACGATTATATAATAAATATTTAAGATGATTCTAAATATGCTTAATAGAATTCAAATCTAAAGATTAAATAGGCTAATTAATTAATATTTTAATTTTTTTAGCAACTCGTGCTTTAATATTATTGATTATATAAATAAGTGCATTATTATATTAAAATTTATAAAATATGTTATAAAAGTTTAAACTAATAAATAGTAATAAGTTATCATCTAAAATTTTTATATAATTATGAGATTGATTATTTTATTAAAAGATTTAATCTTTTGCCTAAAAAATATTCTCAAATAATGACTCCTCTACTATTATATTTAATAGATAGATTCAGATTTTTAATATTAAAATAAATGCTTAATTTATACTAAATCTGAGAAAGATCATCATTATAAAAAGAGTAAATTTTGATTTATTATTCCATGATATTTCTCTATTATTGTACTATCTAATTTTATCTTTTTAATCTTTATTCTAACATTAATTTTTATTTATAAATGCTTTTTTACAGTTCAGTAGAAGTTATATTGATTTGATACAAATTTTTTCAAATTGGTTTAGTATAAATATTTTAGCTAGTTGTTATTAAAAATTTCTTTTATATCATATTAGCAGAAGTTTTATTATTTTTATTAATAATCTTCTTTAAAATTTTGCAATCTTTATCATTAAATAATAAAGGTTGACTATTTTTTTTTTTACTTAATATATCATTTGAAAATATTATCAATTAACTTTTTCAAGATGTATTCAAAGATTTATTATAGAATATAAAGATAATGTAAAATTTATACATATATTAAAGGTAATCACATTTTAGTATTAATAGATATTATTAAGTTTTGTAATTATATTACAGTGTCAATAGATATTTTAAAATTGTTATTCTAACTAATAATTCATAATTTTAATAATAATAGACTTTTTATAACCTCTTTTATATAGTTTAATTATTTATACTCGTTTAATAACAGAAAGCTTAAGATTTTTATCTATTATGTTATGAATAAATTGTTAAATAGATATTAGTACTATAATATTTATTTATGATTTCAAATTATTTTTATTTTATATATGCAATAACAACAAATAATTATGTAAACAAGAAGTAAGATTTTTTATTAGTAACAAAATAAATTTATTCTTATATTATATGATTTTAAATAAAAATCTAAAATACTAATTGCATAAACTTATTTTCAAATAGTGTAATAAAAGTGATATATAAGAAATACTATTTTTTGTAATAAATAAATTTACTTTTTATAATAAATATAAAATTTTAATTTAAAAAACTATAATATATAAATTATAAAAGATTTATGTTAAATAAAAAATATATAATATTAAAAAAATTATTAATTTAAATACTTTTTAAAAATCATTTATTTCATATTATAATTTATTTTATATATTATAATAATAGTATAAATCAATTTAATTTTTTATTTAATAATAATTTACTTTTATTATTATTATAATAAAATAATTAAAAAAAATTATATAAGATATTTATCTTTTTTAAATTTAAAATTAATTAATAATATTAATAATATTTAAATTTTTATTTATACTTTAATATAAAATTAATATTTTAATATAATAAAATATTATTAAAATAAAATTATTTAAAAAAGAATATAATAAAAATTTTTAAACATAGAATTTTCATTAGATTTTTTAATAAAATTAATGCCTAAATTTTTAAAATATTATAATAAAAAAATAATAGTTTAAAAAATTTATATATATAAAAAAAAATTAATAAAAAAATAATATTATAAATATTTTACTTAAATATTATAATTTTTAATAATTTAATAAATAAAATTATTAAAAATTATAAATCAGTAAAAATAAAAATAAAAAAAAATATTTATTTATTTAAGAGTAATTTCTAATTGTATACAAGATATCTAAACATAATGTGAAATATAAAGAAGGCAATAACAGTATTTTTAATATAAAAAATTTTCTAAGTTTTTAAATTAATTACTAAAAATAAAATATACAGAAGGTGAACAAAAGTATCTGCACATCCTCTATAATGTGAATTAATGCTAGTAAAGTCATATAACTGCAATAATAAATTGCGTTTACATAACACTTAAGTATTTATTTATATTATAAAAATAAAAAGGATAACAGTTTATTTTTTTTTAATAAATTTTTCTTCTCCAAAAATCTAAAAAAAAGGTAAAAACTAAAGAATTACTGCAATGATTTTTCAAGCGAAAAATAATCTTATACATTATCTTGGTCAGCTCAAAGTCCAGATCTTAATCCAATTGAGAATCTTTGGGCTGAAGTCAAGAAAAGCATCTGAACTTATAAAAAACCTCTATCTAATTTGACTGATATATTAAAAAGGCTTGGCAAGAAATTCTGAAGCATACTATCGAAACCTAGTTGATAGTATGCTGCAACGAATTCAAGCTGTGATTGCGACAAATAGTAGCATAACTAAATACTAGTTACTTAGTAAAAATGTAGACTTTAATCAGCTTTAAATAAAATATTAATTGACCGTTTATTATTAATGCAAAAAAATTATAAGTTTTATATTGAGTGAAAAAGTATGCAAATACTTTTGTTCACCCTCTGTAGTAAAATGTGATACTATATAATAAATAGCAATATAATTATATATTAACACTAAACTAATTTAAACTAGATGTAACTTTGTATAATAAGTTTATATATATCATATAACTCATGTTCGTACACCTTGTATTTATTAAGAAATTTTCTTATTTAATTAATTTAAAGTTTTTATTAGTAATTATAAAATTAATTAATATTTATCTATATAATTTATGTATAAAATTATATAAATTTATATAAAATAATATTGAAATTTTAAATACATTTTTTTTTTGATTTTAAAAACCTCTATCTTAAATATTAAAACTGTTTATTTGTTTAATATTACTATAAAATTTATAAAATTATTTAAGTATATAAAATAATTCTACTTTATAAATATATATAAGTTTATTTTAAAAATAATATATTTATTTAAACAATTTTATAATAAAAAAAATTATAAATATATATAGTTATATTTTCAATATTATAAAAATGATATTTATTTATATAGGTTTATAGTTATAGTAAAAGTTTTACTATATAATTATATATGTTTTAATTAATTTAATATATAATACTATACTTTATTTATTAAAAGTAATAATTTCCAAAATTGGACGCCTTATTAATCAATTTGGTTAAAAAAAAAAAAAAATTTCTCTTTAAAAAAATCCAATTAGGCGATTTTTTTTTGGTTATAAAAATATAAAAAGATCACTTACAAAACATTTTTCAGCATATATTCCTAGTTTGATGGTCGCATTATATTGACAAAAACACGCAAAATGGTAAAAAATCTTCCTAATGAAAATAATGAAAACAAAAATGTAACTGCGGGGAAAATTAAAAAACTTTTTCCGTTTTCTTATATGGTAAGAATTGCATATTGACCTTATTTTATTTACCATATCTCCATTATGAAGATTGAAAAAAAAAAATTTGTTTGAATGAATCAACTTTTTTATTTGAGATTAAATTACTAAATTGTTAATATATTAATTAAATTAAGTAACGTAAAAAAATGTGTATTTTTGGTTTAAAAAATAAAAATAAAAATATTTTCTCGTTTAATAAATTAATATTATTAATGACAAAAAAAAAAAATTTTTTTTTAAAAAAAATAATCATTTTACTTTTTACTTTATTTTTTTTTATTTTTATTTTTTTTAAAAAAAAAAAAGAAAAATCCATTAATAGTTGTTGTCTCGTGACCAATAAAACTAAAAGGAAAAAAAAAAAAAAAAGAGTTATTATTAAAGAATTTAATGATAAATGTTGATAAAATGTGTAATTCATTGGTTTTCTATCTTATAAAAAAGTAATACAAAAATATACATACCAAGGGGAAAAAACTATATATAAAAAAGAACTATAAGGTGCCTTTTTGTAAAAAGAAAAAAAAAAAAAAAAAACAAATTGTTTCGGGATAGTGTGGAATAATTGTCGTCGTTCATGAATAAAGTCTTTTTAAAAAACTAATACTATTCACGAATGCTATGCTAAAATGGTAATGTAAAAAATATTACATGTGGAAAATTAATAATGAATACAGGAAAAAAAATTGGGGGTTACTTTGGTGGTTTTGATGAACTTTTCGTTCTGAACGGAATTCTTTACTTTTTTTCTTTAAGAAAATTTTTTGAATCCTCTCCTCTTTTGAATTTCGTTCATTTGTTCATTAATAGTTTGTACTGTAAAAGAAAATATCAAAAAACTCGGCCACCATATATGTAAACGAACAAAAAAGGGTGCTCGGATGAATATAATAAAAGAATGGGAAAATAAAATAAAATAAAATTATAATCTTCTATCATAGATATTCCATAAAAAAAAAAATATTACATATTACATTGAAAACATTTATTTAAACAAAATTTTCATTGATTTCGCTTCTTCGATTGTACCTTCCACTTCTAAAACTTCCATCATCCGTTGGTAATTGGTGATACCTTATGGCATCACTACCATAATTGCCGGAATAAATACTCCGACGTTTCTTTCGTGGTTCCGCATTACGCCAAATACACCATTGTAAGAATATTGTGACGTCAAACATTAACGTTCCAACAGATCCTAATATAAAAGGAAATGCATCACGTATATATGCTTCTGACCCTGACAACGGGTTGGTTAAGATGGATAAAGTATAATTCAAATTGGCAAGGGCCGCAAATATAAACATAAAAACTGATAGTCCTTCAACCGATGATCTCGTGTACTATAAAGATTTCATTAAAAAAAAAGTTGAATTATAATCAAAAAAAAAAGCAACAAATTATTTCTAAAAAAAAATTTGAATGTACATTTTTCCATATTTGTGGCATTCGGCTGGTCAAATAAAATAAAGTGCATGTCCAAGCCATAACTCTCCCTAAGAAAATTACATTATGCTCAGATAGTAATTTTGCATTTCCATGCAATGGCATTTCTTGAGATCCGATTTCGTCATGTATAGTTGGAAAACGTGAAGAGGAAAAGGAAGATGATATAGAAGAGGTGGAATTAAATGTGAAGAGAAGAACAGCAAACACCACCGACGGTCTAAAATTTTTTTTTAAAAAAAAAAATCAATCAAAATTCACGTGATCAAGAATATGTACATTTAATAGAAGTTCTTACATTCGTTTATAAGATTGTTTCTTCCTTGCGGGAAACGTGTAGCTCTTTTTTGCACCTTCCAATATAGAATCCTTTAATGATTGCATGGATAATCGTCTATCCGGTAATGGAACCTCTTCGGACTCGCTGAGTATTTCTGTTGAAAGCCACATATAATAAAAATATTGGCAGAATAGAATAAAATCTATTATACAAAAATATACGGCAAGGACAATCTAAAAGGAAGATAAATTGAATTAAATTTTAATTAAAAAAATTAAATTAATTATAAACGCTATATCATATATTCCGCATTACCTGAAATCGTAATTGGTTTGTCAGTATACATCCTAATAAATTGGCAATATCGCCTAGTAGCCAATTTGTGAGAAATGGTAAACTAAGCCCATCAGCTGAGCGATTTCGATAATTTGTTAGGACTTGTCTAAAAAGGAAACGTGTTAGTTTCTTGAGTCGGTATATAAAATGGAAAGATAAAAAATGCGAAACGTACGGAAATTGGGCGTTCAACCAACATGCCACACATAAATATCCTATGTCGGAAACGAAAAAAAAAAGTTAGATTCCTGGCAAAAGTCAACTAATCGATACCGGGATATTGTCCGATAACCTACCAAAGATATCACTGACTAATGTATCTTGGTTGGTATACACACAAAAACCAAAAAGTGTATGTATCCACCGTATATATTGCATTCCATCGCGTGTTATTTGATTACAACTACCCGACATTATGTTATTTGAAATAAATGGGCAAAGTTTTTTCGTTTTCTTCCGTGTCCCTTGTTAGTTATTTAGCTCGAATATATCGATATCGTTTTTTTTTTAGACTCGTTAATAAAAGGAAGGATGGTGACCGAGACAAAAAGTCATTAAAAGTAACCACGTACAGAGGAGAGGATAAATATAAAAAAAAGCAAAAAAAAAAAAAAACTTTTAAATAGGGAAAAAAAAGTTTGAGGGGGACACTAGCAAATAAATAATGTGAGATATCGGAAAGGAATCGATATATCAGAAATGATAAACAGAAAAAAATTTTTTTTCCAATTTCCCAAATAGAATAAGGCTTGTTGAAATATATATATTATATTAACATAATAAAAAAAAAAAAAAAACTTTTTTTTAAAATATATTACTATAATAAAAAATCACAAGGAAATTTTTTGTTTTTTACAGCAATTATAATTACTATTTATACCCATAAATAATAAAAAAAATTTTTTTTCTCCTTATGTCCAGCTGACTTGAAAATTTCAAGTTTTTACAATATGAAATAAAATCTCGCAATTTGAGAGGATTAAAGTTTAAATTTTTTTTTAGATCTAATAGAGAACGCATTGAAGATATCACAGATTAAACTAATAGATCACACGATAATGAATAATATTTAAATTTGATAATATCTGTCAAGTGACCAATTGTTAAAAACTCATATTAGGTGCATAAAAGAGTTCACATGAGTTTTTAAGCGAAAGAAATAAAAAAAAAAATGAATCGATTGCCTGTAAAAAAGTCTTCTCCTTTAAACTGGCGTGTAACAATGCACAGATCTCAAAGCCACAATTTTCATGAAAGTTTGCTCGTTCGTTCATTTTTCATCCCTTTCAATTTCTTATGAAAATTTTTAGCCATGTTTACAAATAGATTTTTTGTTCATTTCTTGTTTCGTGATAGATAACAATTCCGGCTTGTTATCATAATCGAATCGATTTAATTTTTGCGTGTTAAAAAAAAAATAACAACAGCCCTCTTGATCACGAAAAGTCACAAGGGGGATATCATTGACAAGACGCTGTTGTCGTAAGAAATTTTTTTATAAAGTGGTAATTTGTAATTTTTATTTAATGCGTCAACGTGCCGTTTTGTTGACACCACGTGGTGGCAGAGAATAATGCGCATATATGTAAATGCAGTAATTACGTTTTAATTTACTTATATTTGTATTGGTAGATGTGTAAATACGTACGTAACAAGTCATTCACATGAAGTTTAATGAATCGATTAGGAATAAAAGGTTGAAAAAAAACCCTTGCATTTATGTTTTTTTTTTTTTTTTTTTCGCTTTTTTATTTTTCCTTATTAAATTCGATCTCAAAAACTGTTATCGTGAAATCTTACATGCTCGAGATTTAAGTCAGTTGTTTCTCTGTATCTAAACTTGACATATCTGATATAAATCTCATTTCAATCCAGTATTTCTGAACACATACATTACTGGAAAAAAACTTAATTCAAAAAATTTGGGGTATTTTCGAAAATGATGAACTTCTTTTGGTTGGGAAATATATCTTCAAACGAATTCGCACGTGAACAAGTAACAGGAATGACCCAGCGATAATTCGGAAGCAAGAACATATGAAGCATTATTTATTACCTGATAAGCTCTCATCGAAAAAAAAATTCACTAAACCCCATATGATCATTCATAAATAAGTAAAAAAAAAAATAAATAAATGCAATATATATCACGTGCCTAACTTAACAATAACATTTCTATGTTATACAATCTATTTTGGGGCATAAGATCATTATCTAACATAGATTTAGAGATAGAGAAATATTTCTTCCTAAATTTTCCGATAAAAATCCTCATTGATAACGGAAAAAAAAAAAACCAAATAAATTTGTGGAGAATCGGAAATCTACCTCCAAAAAAAGGATTGATCCACAGCTAGGTTCCGCCACAATTTTATTTAATCAAATACAAATGCTAAGCTCGCATCAATCTTCAATTACGGTTTTATATGAACGGAAAAAATTTTGCTTTAGAATATTATTAATTTTTAATTATTACCTGATTGATGACATTTTATTTGAAGTAAATCATAATATACAATTTTGCAATTTATAGGTAACATTATTATTTGTGTAATTCACATACTTTTTAATATATAATAAATTTAACTTAAATACTAAGTTGCTAAATTATGATATTATTAATTTTTGATTATTAAAAAAATAAAAAGTCATAAATTTACTTTAATTTATACAAATTCTTTAAGATATCTAAAACATAGATATAATAAGTATTTTATATTTAATTTGATAAATATATAAATTTATTTTAAATAATCTATTTATTATAATTATATTATTTGAAAATAAATCTATATTTATAGGTAAAATTATGGTTATTTAAATATATAAATCTTTAACATTTTTATTAATAATTAGTAATAATCTAGTAAATTTCTTTAATATTATTTATAAAATAATTATAATTAAATATAATTATATTTTTTTTTATATTTATTACTAGTTGTAATTAATTAAAACTACTTATAATTCTACCTTTAAAATTTTTTGATAATATTTTTAAAAACCTTATTTTTTCTAATTAAATAAAATTTAATTTAATTTATTTAATTATAATACTTTTATTTTATATATATCAATTTTTACTTTCTTTTATATTTAATTATAATATTAATTATTTAATTATTTAAAATTTTATATTTAAATTAATTTGTAAATTGGTTATTATAATTCAAATTAAATAAATACATATTATCAATTAATATATTAATACATAAACTTTAAATTTTTTTGATATAAATAATAGAATTTTTATTTAAATTATCCTAGATAATTTATTTTAAATAGCATTCTATATCTTGATTATATAATATCAGTATATCATATTATATAATTAAGAATTTATAATAATAAAAATAAAAAATTTTAATTTTCTTTCTATTTCACCATTATGCTTTAATTTTTAAAAAAAAAATACTATTTTTTTTTTTTGCTTTTGATGTCCTTTAGATCAATAACAAATACCTTCTTTATCTTAGTAATATTTTGAGAATTTTAAGTACAATTTTTATGTAAGCAGCTTTAATTATTAAATTTATCAATTTTAACATTAAAAATAAAGAAATTAATAAAACTGATCATAAGAAAGGTTCTAAAACTTCTCTTTTTAATAACTTTTAGCTTACTACTTGCTTTTCATAATAGAATATCAAAAAAAATCTAAAAAAATTTTTAATTATATTAATATAACTTTTAAACTAGCTTTTAAATTATATATCAGAATTATTTTCAATCTTTAAAATAATACATAGTTAATTTTGTTAGTTTATAAGTAACAAATTTGCTTTATGTAAAGAATACAAAATGTCAATATAATAAATTAAAAGGTTAAAATTAGAATTAAGAATTAAATATTAGGTTAGAATTAAAGATTATAATCAATTCTTATTACAGATCCTCACTAAAAGTTTCTGAACGTCATCTTTCAGTTATTTCATACTGAATACATCATATAATTGTATAATACTGTGGTTATATAATATACTTGATCTTGTTTACTTGAATCAAAATCAAATAAAAGCGTATTTGATTTGTTTATTTTGATTTTTAACCAAAATAAAATTTACCTTTTGAAAATCACGAAAATGTTTAAAGAATAATGCAGTGGTATATATTTTACCATTAACGTGACGATAGTTACTGGGTTATTATCACAAATATCAGTTGTAAATTTTTAATAACATTTAGAACTTTAAAAAGAATAGATGATACTGAAACTGTTAATTTAAAGCTTCATTTTAATCGATCATCCTTAATTAAAGATTTGCAGTAAAGCCAGCTGAAATGATTTATCGCAACGAATTTAGGCTGTGATGAAGCAAATAAAGGCCTGACTAAGTACTAATTATTTAGTACCAAATGTGTAGCATATCATACATTAATAAAATTTTTTTTAATAAACTTTAAAATTTTAAGTTTTACATTGAGCTTATAGATGCCTGCTGAAACTTTCTCAAAATAATTTCTTCATATCCTTTTCTATGTTTTTAATATAGTTTTAACAGTTTCTGCTTTCGTCATATCAAATAGGTTTCATTGTATCCCTTATTATGATTTTAATATAGTTTTGTTTAAGTTTCGACTATTATTAAAGGGTTTCGTCCTTCATCTATAATTGAGCCAAAAAGTATTTAGAGATTTTTGACAAAGGTCTATATAATGAATTCTATGTTCTAAACCTTAACTTCGCTATAAAATTATAGTAAAAATTTTAAAAAATTTGATTAGCCAATTCACTAAAACAAGAGTATTTTTATTATATTTATTTAAAAAATTTATTATATAAAGAGTTTATTATATTAAGAGTTGACTGTAGTATTAAAATAGTTAAAATTATAAATTAGAGTTAAAATTAAAGTTTAGAATTATATTAGGATTAAGAATTAGGGATTAAAAATTAAAGATTATAGTTAGGGTTAGAATTAAAATTAATTTAAAAGGTTTAAGGTTAAAGATCATTCTAATAATAATTATACATGTTGAAATTATTTTAAATATTAACATAATGCAAAAAGTTGTACTTTACCAAATAAAAATATAAAAAAAAATTAATATATTTATCTTCATTATCTATATAAAGAAAAAATTTTTGATTAATAATTTTATTAATTATATTTGGAATTTCTAGTTAAATTTAAATTGCATTATATAAATTTTATAAGTTATAAAAATTTATATAATATAAATTTTTAATAAAATATTTATATATTAATTATATTATATATATATTAAAATAATGTTTAATAAAAATTATATAGGAAAATAATTATAAATATTTTAAATAATATAAATAATATTAAAATTATAAATTATAAAATCAAAAATTTAATAAAAAATATAATAAATTAATATATATAAAGATAAATAAATAAATTTATATATATATTTTTTAAAAAAATTTATTTAATAAATCTAATTTATAAATTAAGTTATTAATTATTAAATAAATATATTTATATAATTTTTTAAAATTTTAATTTAGTTATTAATAACTCATATATATAATAATTTTATAATTATTATATTACTCTATTTAATATTTTTAAATTAAGTGATTATAAAATTGTAATTTATTTTTAATATATTAATACTTTATAGCTTATACTTTAACACTAATTAACTTTAATGATATTAAAATTAATTACATTATTTTAACATTTATTATTTCTTAAACTGTAGAATTTTTACAAGCAAATTTATTTGCTTATTTATTATAAATTTATTTCTAATTTACTTTTATAAAAAATTAAAATTTTTAATAATTTTTTTTTTTATAAATATATATAATATTATAATAACTTTTATTTTTTAATTATATAATAAATAATTTAAAGTTACTTATAAGCTAAGTATTTTTAATTAAAAATTTTTATCTTTAATTTTATTAAAATTTATATAATATTTATCATGAATAATAACTTTTATTATTATAATTTTATAATTTATTAAGAAATTTTATAATATTGTTACTGGGTTCATTTTCGTTTATCTTAACGTCTAAGTTGAAAGGCTACAGCAGCTGATTCTACACGTTGGAGTTTCTAACCTTAGGATTTTCTCTGAGTTCTATAAGTATCCGTTATACTTGAATCAACTCAGCAATTTATCACATCTTAAAATTTAAGATATATTTAATTGAACTCATAATGACGAACTC
>CAJVPP010002823.1:0-13426 GCA_910592005.1 Funneliformis mosseae
AATTTATTTAAAAAATGTTTCGTTTCACTGAAATCTTTACCTTCATTTTGTATTTTAACCAATAGTATGAATAATTTTTCAACTAATATGTTCATATTATCCGTTAAATTAATCATTTCTGATATGTATAGGCATTCGTCATGTTTTGCTTCTGTTTTTGTCATGCTTGTATTAAATGTATGTAGAAATTATGTTCAATTTTATAAGGTAAACTCTCTTTCTGGTTTACCAAAAATTAAGAAAAAGATTTTTTCTGGAAATTCGCTTCGTATACAGGTGATACATATGTGGCTAAAAAACATTACATGCATTGGTGTTTCTATGCAGATTTGGCGCTAATATACTGTAGATCATACCTAAGATAATCGGACATTTTCGGTGTTTTTCCGGTCTCTCCTTTTTATAGATTATTTAAAAAATACTTACATAAGGATAATGAATTCTCACGGCTCAAAATCTTTATTTACTCATTTAATTAGACTAAATAAAAAAAATTATAGAAGTTGAGAGTATTACGAATGAACAGTCGTTTGTGCATTGCATTTTCGAAAAATTTAATTTGTTTCAATAAATGCGGTCACGTACTGCGGAGATCGGCATTATATACTGTCACTAAAATAAATAAATATAAGATATCCGTTGAAAATAGATGTTCGAATATTTGCAAATAAATAAAATTCAAATATTCGAAATTATATAATTAACGCTAGTATTCGATTATTCAGAAATCATCAATTATCTAAAATAAACCAAAATTAATAACCGAAATCGAAAAAGACAAATTTACAATTAATATTAAATTAAAAAAGTTAAAGAATACTTACCCAATCGAAAAATATGAAAAAACAAATTCAATCGATATTTTTTTAAAAAACTTTCAAATATTTGAAATGATATTTGAATTTCAAACGGAAACCCGCAGCGATATAACACTTTATCTTTCTTAATTAATATTAAATTCGATTGTGTTTTTTCTCACTGAGTAAATAGTAAAGATTCCATATAAATTTATATTTCATCGAAAATTTAGTTAAAAATTAATATCCTACTCTATAAATTAAATGACGTGATTTATGAATTATGGGTGGCGTAAACCACTTTCGTTTTGCCAACCGTAATTATAATTAGCTAAAAAGACAACTTTATTAGTATTACAATGACCAAAATATAAAGTTATTAACATAAATAAGTTGACTGTCGTTCAAAATTTGCAAAAAAAAAAAAAAAAAAAAAATTGCATTGATAAAATCCATTCTACTGTATATATTTTTATAATGATTACATTTATATGAAAAATCGTAAGTTATGGAAATTTGTTATTATGCACAATTTTACATAAAAGAAAATAAATATTTTTTAAATATTACTATGCAAAGATTTTCATACTGTTGTACCCCAAATGCGTTTATGTCCGAAATGCGCATTTTGGATATTCCAAATAGGAATGCACAATTGAGATATCCCAAATGCGAAGATCGTTTGGGATATTCGCTTGCTCCAAATGCACATTTATCCCAATGCACAGTTCGTACAATATTCCAAATGAACATTTCGGGTATGTCCCAAATGCACATTTTGGATATCCAAATGCCAATATAATGTTTGTTTACATTTTATTTACAATTTCAATTATAAATAAAAATAAAAATAAAAATAAAAATATTAAATATAAATAAAATATAAATTAAAAGTCTGTCATTTAATAAACTCAAATCATTATTGGTCATTTAGGACAGTCCGAAATGGTTCTGAATTGATCTTTTGGAATATCCTAAATGATCATTTGTGATATCCGAAATGCGCATTTGGGATATAACAATTGCGCATTTTGGACATTAACGCATTTGGGGTAAAACAAAGCGAAGAATTAACGGCGATCATTAACTCTATATATTTGGGTACGTTTGATAGCAATATTTGTTGTTTTAATAAAATATTTCTAACAAAATAATTTTCATATCGGTATGTATTAGATAAATACAATTAATTATAATTTCAAGCATTATTGAATAATAAATATAAGATATTCACAAATTAAAAAATATAAAAAAAATAATTTAAGTATATTATATGATCGCTAAAATTAAGTTCAGTAAATATTTATGTTTATGTTTGTACTGTATAAATTAAGTTGCAGGTACGTAAGTTGCAGGTAAGTATTATAGTCGCAGGTATGTTTTTTAAATAAATAGGATCGTATCATGCACGCAATATCGATTGTATTTATATATACATACAGAGTTATAGATACGGTATGATCAGTAAAAAATATTCGTACTTGCAAAACTTTTATAGTACCGTACCTAAATGACGAAATCGTAACGTAACCATTTAGGGGATACCTACATGAGACATTTTAACATCCCTAGTTTTTTATACTAAAAAGTGATACGATTTTTTTTGCGCAAAAAAGTAATTTTAAAGACTTGAAAGTCAAATTATTTAAGCTGGTTTAATTAAAAGGCAAAAATGACATTGAAGACAAAAAAGCGCAAAGTTGGTAATCAAAATGGTGAAAATAATGGTAAAACAATATTTTTTTTAAAATAAAAAGCGGCGATAAATATAGCTTATAAGGAAAACAATTATTGTTGTACCAAAATTTATTATATAGATCGTAAAAGAAGGCAGTGTAGATTAGTCATACTTTTAAAATAAAGTTAGTTATCCAAATTAACACGATTCAGGTATAGATACAAATTCCTGACTTATAGTTTAAATTTAATTCTGGGCGGCACTATAAATAAGTCGGATGGTAATTTCTATTTTCGATATTTCAAAAATAAATTTGAAGAGTTTCAGTTTTTGGTATTTCGAAACGCATCGGTTTCGGCATTCTTATTATTATTTATTTCAGAATTTAATTTCACCTCTGTAGAAAATAAATAAAAAATAAAAATAAAAAAAATATAGTGTTGAAAATATTCCTTGCAGAATGAGCAAAAATCACAAATTTAACAAATTTTGATCAATAAAATGAGTTTCCGTTTATTAAAACAAAAATACTAATTCTATTAATAATTAATTAGGTTCAACAACTTTTATAAATGGCAAAATAAACAAATTTTAAATTATTGAAGTATATTTTTGTTATTTTAAAAATAAACAAAATTCTTTCATGATATAATGGAACGGAAAAAAAATTTCTGCGTTGCGCTTTACGATTAAATGTTTTTTACGCAATTAAAAAAACTTTGCAGGGATGATATCTAATGGCTTCTATGTGTAAAAGCCCCTTCTTTAAAATCACCACCCAAGTAAGCGGAAATTAGCAAAAGCATTTTGAAAATGAAATATTATTTGATGATATTTAATTTTTAAAACATAAGATAATTCAAAAAAAAAATATTTATATAATTCAAACAATTTGATCAAAGGAAATAAAAGGAAACAGGGGAGGTATCAATTTATTGATTTATTGGACTTTGTATTCGAACAAAGGGTCAGTTATATCTTTACTTACATAATAAGCAAAATCTAAATATGGTAGTTTATGATGAAAGAAGGAGTTTCTTCCTCTAATGCTGTGGGATTCGGGGCGGAGCGTTCGAAGTTGTGCCTTCTGGGTTTGTTTATTTAATAATAATTATTTTTTTTTTTTATTCCCCCGGTCTTTTTTAATTTAGGTTACTCTTCGGGTTGACGTATATGGGTTGAGGATCATCCTAAATTCAGCCAATCAAAATCGACTATGTTTTAGTATACGCTATAAATTTTTTATCGTTAAATTTTTTTAGAGTCTCGTAACTAATAACCAAAACACCACCATAACTAATACTCAATAGATATAATATATGGATAAAGAAAACAAAAGCCTAAAGTGTGTCAAGTGTGGCAGCTTGTTTTCGACAAAATGTTGGAAAATTACCAAACAACCCAGAACAACGCATAAGGAGATTTACTTTGTCATAAATATTATAAGTGTTATTTAAGGAACCCGGTAACAAAATCAAAACAACAAATAAAAAAAGCATCATACTAATCTGCCAATGAAGAGTGTTAATTCTCAACCTCGGGATTTAAGAAGCACTCATATTGCTATGCCTATAGATGTTTTGAATAGCAACGAGTCGAATTAGTCTCTTTACAAAATATTATAGAAAACACAGTCTGAATTGGATTTTTTATACGAACAAATTTTACATGCGAGGAAACAATTGGCAAATGAAATGCAAAGATGTTCTGATATTTCAAAATGTTAGTTATTTTTATTTAAATAATGTAAATATGATTATTTTTATAGATTAGGCTAGGCAAATAAAATTTTTAGATTAAAGTTGATAATAAATTAACATGTAGCAATCCATATAAGTTTCTTATTATTCTAGTGGTTTATTTGCTTTCAATGTGAAAAAATACAAGAAGATGGAATGTGAAGTATATTACGATTATTGCAATGAATATCATCAACAGTTTTAAATAAGAAGAAGCGTGGGTAAGGATGTTAAATTTAAGTAACAAAAGATCACAAAAAATTATGTAACAAATTCACATTTTTCGATTTATTATAATAAAGTTTATTAAATGAGATCACATAATAAAAATTTTACTATAAAAAAATCCTGTATTTTCATAAATCTGAAATGGCTGGGTCAGTCACGAGAATCTAAAAATCTACTTTGACCAGCCTTAATATGAAATGTTACTTACAAATTGTTTTAATTTTAATAACAACTATTAAATAAATAAATATATATATTTTGAAGATACACGAAATGAATTTCTAGAAATCTAATTTTCTTGTAAATTAATTAATTAATTGCAAAATTACTTAATATGGTTTATATTAATAATTAAACTTGCTTTCTTAAAGTTCAAATTCAGTAGAAATTTATGAATATAATTCTTATGTTCTTTAATGTTAACTTATCATATGATTACTGAGTTTACTATAGTATTTGTCTTCGGCTAATAATACTATTTGCACTTTCAGTTAAAGATTGATTTTGATAATTGGTCGATAATTATGTATCAAACGTTCTAATAATTAAACGTTGTTAACTATTATATTATTTAACATTATAAATTTACGATTAATGAAAGATAGATAGTCTTTGATACATGAACTATTGTTAAAATATTCTCATATTTTAAAATCATTAGCAAGTAATACCTTAAATAAAATATTTTAAATTAATTTTGCAGTAGATAACAAGCAAAACGTAAGTCAAATTATAAAGATAAGTTAAATTTTTTGTTTAATATTCAATGAATATTTAGTCGATAATTAGGTTCGAATATAAATTGAAAACCAAATTCGTTTAATTTTTTAAATTACTTGCTGATAATGTATGATTGTGACGTTGCATTAAATCTAATTGTATATTAAAGCAACTATCTTGAAAATTAATGTTAGATATGTGTATCGTGATCAGATGAATATCGTTACTTATAGAATTATAATACAAATTATAATTTATCTTTTACGTTTACATTTTACTTGATATCTTAATGTATATCAAACAATAACTTTAAATAATTTTATTTAAAGGTATAGCATTTGTTTATAATGCATATTAGGTTGAGTTTAATTTAACTTTAATAAAGTGTTCAGTGTTACACCAGAAATTGATATGCAAAAGTTATATAAAAGAATATAGGTTTGTTAATTTTAGCGAAAATTTCAATTTTGCTTTGACTACTTCATTTGAGAGTGAACAAAGATGGGCTCTGACCATGTCTTTGAATACAAATATCCATGATTTTTTTTAAAGCGTTCATTGTAGTAAGTAATAATGTCAAAATAAATTTGTTATAAATAGTATTGGGTAAAATTTTAATTTTTTACTTTTTAAAACAAATATATCTTCAACCGATTATTGGCTGATTTATCAACTGAAGTCGCGTGATCATGTTGAACAATTTAAACGATTTTTCTAATAGTCTCGTAACATCAAACAAAAATAGGTCCTGATGAGATAAAAATTAAAATAAATACTTGATAAAATTTGAATAAATAAAATTACCAAAGGTAACAAAGTAAATATGGTTAAAAAACAAGAAAAAATAATCCATACATTGAAAACGTTATGATTTTCGATTATTCATAATTTTAATTCAGAAAATAATTATGCAAATTTATTTTTCGGATTTTATGGTGTTTTATTGTTATTAAGCCAACAATATACACAGTGAAATTCGATAAACCGGATCCATCGGTTCCAATAAAAATATCCGGTTTATCGGGATATCCGGTATAGCGAAAATTTTTTTTTGATATACTAAAAATCCATTATACTGAATTGTCAAGAATATTTCACATTAAAATTGACAAACTACACTATATTTTAACTTTCCATCTTAATTATTATGTGATAAAGATCATGAAAATGAATATAAAATATTTTTAATTGAATATAATTATGTCAATAACTTCAGCCGGAAATTAAGATTTTTATAGTTCTGGGAAAAGTTAAGATTTACCAAATCACGTTACTTCAATTTTATTGGTTCTTGATCACGTGCTCTGATTAATCGAATCATTTTTACTATAGCTGGTTGGAAAATTGATCCGTTATAGCGAATATCGAGCTTTTACTAGTAAACTCCGGTATATCGAAACTATTTTAATATACGTGATTTGGTTCCAGCAAAAAAGTTCGTTTTAAGCCCAAATCCGGTTTATCGAAGATCCGGTTTATCGAATTTCAAACATTATTACTGTTTACTGTTACTGTATTCGCTATACTATTTAAGTATTTCGTTATACTGTTTTTTTATTTCGTTATATTGTTTCTGTATACCGTCTTACTGTAATGTTTTAATGGAACAGAAGTTCTTTATATATCAAAAAAAAATATCCGTATTTTTTTTTACAATTTTTATGTTTCTAGTCTAGCCTATTTAAAAAAATTAAAATCGGTTTGTATAATATAATAAAAAGATATTGTAAAAAAAAGGATCTATAACAGCGTAGCTGATTAACGCCTTTTTACTAAATCAAAAAAAATATATATAAATTTAAGCTTAACTTTTTAGGGGTAGACGAGGCGCGATTGACCACTAATTTGATTGATTAAATTAAAAGACAAAACAATTAATAATCCAAAACAATGTTAAAAAAAAAAATTCGCAACTTATCTTCACTTGAACAATCCAATCGAAATCCGAATTTAAACCCAATAAAAAAAAAATAAATAAAAATAAGATTAGTAATCAGATACAATGCAAAAAAAAACCTTACCTTTACCCATGATGGACTGATCAAACCAGTCGAAATCATCTGAATTGGACTAAAAAAAGAGAAAAAGAGAAAAAAAAAATAACAAATTTAGTAATTATTAATGCAAAAAAAAATAAAAAAAAAGGACAATACAAAAAAAAGAGAAAAAATCACCTTTATCGTGACAGACTGACTAATCAGACGGAACCTGATCAAGAGCTAGAAAAAAAAAGAATAAGAAAAAAAGAGTTAAAACAATCGTAAAAAAAGAAATAAATAAATAATCCGCACTCACCTTTGCCATGATGGACCGACCGATTAGACGAAACCTGATCAAGAGCTAGAAAAAAAAGAATAAAAATAATTAATAAATGAGTTAAAACAATCAGAAAAAAAAGAAAATAAAAAAAACCTGCATTCACCTTTGCCACGATAGACTGATCAGACGATAAGTTTTTATACTAATTGAAAGTTTATTTTCATAAATACAAATTGAATTTAATTAGAATATGTATTTACTTTTATTATTATTTTAATAAACTTTACTAATATATTTAATTCTTTTATATCTAAATGCAAATTGTTATTTTTAAAATTTTTAGTTTCAATCTAAATATAATTATATTAATAATTTATATTTAGGGATGGAACCCGATCAAGAGCTAAAAAAAAAAATAATAAAAAAAAAACAAAGAGTTAAAAACAATCAAAAAAAAAGAAAATAAAAAAAAATCCAGCATTTACCTTGCCGAGATGGACTGATCGGACGGAACCTAATCAAGAGCTAAAAAAATAAAAAAGAAAAAATTTAATAAAAAGAGTTAAAACAATGTAGGAAAAAAAAATAATAAAAAATCCTGTCACCTACCTAAGCCACGACGGACTGAACTGAAAATATCACCCTATAGGAAAGAAGAGAATAAACAATTAAAAAAAAATAAAAAATAAAAAAAAATATAAAGAAGGCTTTAAATGTTGTTGAAAAAAAATATAATTTTCAAAAAAAAAAAATGCCTTATGTATTTTCTGCTATAGGATACGTTACTGAAGCGAATACTATTTCTGCTAGTAGTTCTAACTTTACTTTCATTACAAATGGAATAATTGCATATAAAAGACCTGTAAATAACAATCCTATATTTATTAGTTTTACTTTGTTTGACAAACAAATGGATTCAGGTTGTATATATTTTATTAATGGAAAATTTGTATGGAATAAAAAGCCAAACAATGGTCCTCAAGAACTTTAAGTAAAAATATTTTTATTTTAATTTATCGTTTTTACTTTTTTTTTTAATGAACATAATAACTAAAAAAATTTTTCTTTAAATTCAAAGTTCAATATAATAACATCATATCAAATTAATATTGATATTAATAATAAACCAGAGCAAGAAGTTTTTGTATCATTACAATGCAATGTACTATCAGCCCCAGTTGTTGAAGACAATAATATCATGTTCAAATTGCAAGCATTAGAATTTAATGGAAAAAATCGTACAGAAATTCCAATAACATGTGTTTATTCTACACAAAATTCAAGAATAATGAACAAATTACAAAAAGGAAATAAAATTAATATCATAGGAAACTTGATCAAAAATGATGAAGAAGTTATTGTTTTAGATAACTATATTGTATATGTTAATAATGCAATTAATTTCTCATCTATGGAAAAAAAGGATCTCAGCAAAATTCTATGGTTAAATTTGTCCAGTCTTAAAAAGATAACTCATAAAAATCAGTTACAAATAAGTAATGATTTATCTGATTTATTAATGATTGTAAAGAAGAAAAAACTAATGAAATAGAAGTTATTTCTAATAATAATACTGAAGTTATGACTTTTTTTATCCATTATTTTATTATTAAACTTATTATATTTAATTTCAATTAATCTTTCTTTTATAAAAGAACCATTTTTTCAAAACTAAACAAGAGAAAATATAACTAAAAATCTAAAATAAATATACTTAATAGCAAAGACAAGCTATCAAAAAGAATTCGAAACAAAATATCTGATTTAGCAAATGACTTTTTTGATAATAAAAGTGACGAAAATTAAATAGTTTAACTGTATAATTTAGAAATTAGAAATATTTTAAATAATAATGATTTAAATTAGAATTTTTTTTTTATTATATAAAATAAAATTTCAACAACTATTTTAATTATTTAAAGTTAAAAATAAACAATATACATAAATGTAAATTATTTATTCTGTAAACAATATCAACAACTATTTTAATTATTTAAAATTAAAAATAAACAATATATATAAACTGTAAATTGTTTATTTTACAAATAATTAATATATTGATAATACAATAAATATATTACAAATATTTTAATATTATAAATACTTATTATAAATATTTAATGATATATAATAAAGTAATATTAAATAAATATGAATAATATAACAAAATAATAATATTTTTAAAAATTATATATAAATAATTAATACCTCTTTAAAAATTAATATTCATTTTAAACTAAAAAAAAAATTTTACAAGAATCTTTTAAAAATTTATCAAATATGAATAATTTAAACTTTAATGTTTATATATTAAATAATTATAACCTTGAAGATTATGAATCAATATTACAATTTGATAATAACTCAAGCAATTTACAATCACTTAATATTTCTGAATAAGTAAATATTCAACAACCTTTTTTCAATATTACAATACTATGGAAACTATTAAAAAAACTTAAACATTTACATGAAACATTTTAACAAACTATATTAAAACAGTTTCCATGTCTTTCATATTCAAATTGTGGATATTTACCATATTCTAACAAGGCTAAATAGATACCATATAGAGAAAATATTTTATATACTTTTAAAAAAGCATTTCTAAGATTAAAACTTCTATTATATTCACATTCTTCTATACGTATTGCTATTTGTAAATATAAGCAATTCCATTAAGTAAATGCAAATACTTATCACCTATTTATCTTTATTCTTTAATAAGTAGAACACTAGGAGTAAATCCTTTAAGTGAATATTGTAATATTATAGGAACAATGAATTATTCTAAAAATATTAGATCTTTTACTTTATATTATAGAATGTTAGAAGCATTCTTGAATAAAATGATACTATTACTGATAAAAATTATTGGTTTCATCCTACTCTTATTCAAGAATCAAATTGGTTAAAAAATAATAATCCTTATTTAAAATCATTTAAAATAAATCTTAAAAAATAAGAGTAAAACTATAATACATTATTACTAATAATAACTTATTTATTAGAAGAAAAAAATATTTTTACAGTAAAACTAGGTAAAATTATAGTATCTAATAATAATTTTGATATAGAAATACATGATGAAGATGCAAATTTTAATCAGCTTATGGCAGGATTTGTTAGAACAGATAATAATTTATTACTTTCTATATTATTTAATGATTCTAACTTAAAAGCATTATTATTTCTGATTTATATCCAAATGGTAAAAGAACATATTAAGATTTGGTAAATCAAAGTTTAGCTTTAAATGAAAGATTTAATCTTATGGAAAATATATTAAAGAATGAATTAAAGGAAAAGATCTAAGATTTAGATTATATTATACATAGCCTATATGATCTTATTTACAATTAGAAAAATATTGTAATCATTAAAATAATCAAATAATCTTTTAATAAAATCAAATATCTCAATTGTATAGTTTTATATGTGTTATTAATTTAATTCAAAAAAACCCTTATACTGACAAACTAATAATTAATAAACAAATTATTATTATATTACCAACTTTTATTAGAACAGAAGACTTATATTTTCATAAAAAAGAATATTATATCAATGCAATAATAAATAATATTGATCTACCTCAATTATTTATAATATTAATGATGAATGAAAGCAGATAAAAACATTTAAAAAATATTTATCAAAAACTGATAATCATGATATCTTATCAACTAATAGGCCATTTCATTATATACATCATTTTATATACTGCTTAAAAAGTATGAAAAATAATCTTTGAAAACATTCAGAATTAATAAACTGAAAAATTATATTACATTTCTTGAATGTGTTGAATTTTAAAATCATGATGTAGCTTATATTCATGGATGCTTATGAACAATAAAATCTATTAGTAATATGATATATGATAATATTATAAAAGCAGATTTACCAAATCTATAAACAAAAACAGAATTATATATTCTTGTAAAGTTTCATCAAATTCATACATGTAATTCAAAATGTGGTGAATCGATTGCTTCAGAAGGAACATGCAAGAAAAGTTTTACATGATCATATTCAGAATACACATGAAGATACAAATAATTCAGATTTGTTTATAAATGTAAAAAAAAATAAGATAGATGGATTATACTATATCATGCACTAACACATTATACTTGAAATGTACATATGAATTTACAATATGTAACAACAAAAGGATTTGCAAGATATATGACTAAATATATTGCAAAAGAAAACCTATCCATATTTTTAATATTCAAGAAAGTGATAAATATAGATAACATGCTCAAAATCGTAGATTAAGAACAATGAAATTAATGTTTTTAATTTTTAGAGAAACTATTTGTAATTCTTTTATTAAACTTTAATACTTAATTATAAATCCTCTAAGTATAAGATAAAAATCAATACTTCCAATTTTATTATTAATGAATTTAAAGAAAATAATACACCATTTTACTCAGACACAATAGAAAAATATTTCAATAGACCAAAACAAGATGAATTTGAATTATTATCATATCAAGAATATTTTGAAAACTATAATATTATACCTTCAAAAATAATAATTCTAAGAAGAGTATTTTAAGATGAAATTAAAAATTATATTATAAAAAGAAAAACTAAACTCATAATATGAAAAAGTTACTTTAGACTAATATATGGTGAATTATATTTTTATTAACAGCTATTATTAAGACTTAAACCTAGAAGTAAAGAAGAATTAAAGGAAAATTTTACAATATATTGAGAATATTTTCTAAATAGATTTTCAGAAATATATTAAAATGAGTGTATTATATATAAGAAAAAATATCAAGAAGAAACAGATAATTTTAATAACCAATTTTTTGAACTTACTCACATATTCTTATAAAATCTAATAAATTTAACAAATTCACAATTTAAAGAAATAATCCATAACCAATTAATGAAAATAAAAATTATACTATTAATAACAATATTAAATATAATGTTAATACTACCAGATGATCAATATTAATGCATTAAAAGAATAATAAAAACTCTAGGTTTATTATATAAAAAATATTATTCATACTTCTTTATAACTGGATCTTCTAAAACTGGAAAATCATGTTACTCATTATCTATTACAAAAATTTCAAAAAAAATGATCCTTATTTACTATTTGTACCAATTAGTAATGCTACATAAAATATTAGAAGTTATATAATAAATTCAGCCTTAATAATTTATACTAAAGAAGGTAGTTTTCAAACCTTAGCATTTAACGATAAATCATTCAAAGAAAATCTTAAAAAGATAAAAATTCTCATAATTGATGAAATATCAATAGTTTATCTGAATTATTTAGTTATCTTTTAAATATATTTTCTAAATTATATAATAATTCACAACCATTTGGAGGAATTAGTATCATAATCTTAGGAGATCTTTTTCAATTACTACCAGTAAATGGAGATTTTGTATTTTATTTACCTATATGGCAATTATTTTACCTATTTCTCTTAAGACAATCAAAAAGACAAGTGAATGATCTTTAATATTAGTTACTATTAAAAAATATTAGATTTGGAAACATTTCAGAATCAACATGGCAATTATTAAATAAAAATACCAAGAAAGCTTAAATAATTTATCATTAAAGATATATTAAATACAACTCATGTTGTAGGTTATAAGGAGACAGCTGAACAAATTAACATTCAAATTTGTAATACTTTACCAATTGAAAATGAAAAATATTTAATTTCATATTCAAAGGATATCATTAATGGAGAAATACAAGAACATGGAAGTTCAGAATACTAAATGAAATATAAAACAAACTTACCATCTTTTATAAGATTGCAAATAGAATGACAAGTAATGTTTCTTAACAATAAACATATTAGTAAGCAAATTTGTAATGGTACCATTGGTATTAATTATTACAGATATTAACAAAAATAGAGAAATAGTAAAAGTAGCATTTTGTATAAACAAAGGAATTATTGATATTGAAATAGAACAAGAAACTGCACATTTCAATATTAATGGAA
>CAJVPP010002824.1:0-13424 GCA_910592005.1 Funneliformis mosseae
AGTATGAATAATTCATTACATGAAGACTTATCTCAGATGATTCAAAATTTTAATCAGATGAGTGCAGAAGAATTAGATTTAAATAATATTATTTACGATAATACGATCGATAGTTTAACGATTACGGAGCTTAATAAGGATGATATATTAAACACCTTAGGAGGATTGCAAAGATATCGAAAATTAACGAAACTCAGTTTCTGTGATACAAAAATAACTAGTTTACCAACCTTACCAAACTCCTTAACGGAACTCTATTGCAGTAATACCCAAATAAATAGCTTACCAACCTTACCAAACTCCTTAACTGAACTCTATTGCCATAAAACTCCAATAACTAGTTTACCAACATTACCAAACTCCTTAACAAAACTCTATTGTAATGAAACACAAATAACTAGTTTACCAACCTTACCAAACTCCTTAACTGAACTCTATTGTTATACAACTCAAATAATTAGCTTACCAACCTTATCGACCTTCTTAAAAATACTCGATTGTAATGAAACACAAATAACTAGCTTACCAACCTTACCAAACTCCTTAACGAAACTCAGTTGCCGTGATACTAAAATAACTAGTTTACCAACCTTACCAAACTCCTTAACAGAACTCTATTGTTATACAACTCAATTAACTGTTTACCAACCTTACCAAACTCCTTATCAGGACTCTATTGTAATAATACACCAATATCCTGCCTACCAACCTTACCAAATTCCTTAACGAAACTCAGTTGCGATAATACCCAAATAACTAGTTTACCAATCTTACCAAATTTCTTAGAGATGCTCAGTTGCGATAATACCCAAATAACTAGTTTACCAAATTTTCCCAATTCCCTAACGGATATCAAACCTGTATCTTTAAAAACTCAAAACTTATTCTACTACCTGACTTCTGTCTGAATAACTCTATTAATAATCTTCTACGTTTCAATGTTCAAATTTTTTTTAAAGTAAAAAAAAAACTATTAGACAACATTTAAATTTAAATTAAATCACTAATTGCACTTAAATCAACAATGAATTTTTTATACGCCTATTTATCAAACTGAGCATATAATTGTGAATTTTGATATTTGATAGTTTTATCAATATATTAAATTTGAACTTATTTTTTCTCTCATTGTATACATTTTATCTTCTTTAAAAAATATATAATAATATTGACTTGAAGATTTGATCCAGAATTATCAATAAAAATTTTTTATCACGTTTCATTATATGATTAAATTCGTCAAAATCGATTAAATGGATTTGTATCGGACTCATTTAGTGGTAATGCATTTCCTCTAATAATTTAATTTAATCATTGAAAATTTGACGATTAGAAATATCAAATCTTTGTTCGTGATTAAAAAGAGAATTATTGAAAAGCGATTCTGCAAATATATAGATTATGATAAAGATTATACTTGCACGTATTGTTTAGTAATATGAAGATAAATGGCCTAATTTATTATTCTCTTTAATATAACATAAAATAAGAAAATAAAATCAAAAAAATCAAAAAAATTCCCCTTTTATAAATTTTCACTAGGGTATTTATCTTTTGATAAGCATGACTACGATACAAAATATCATATCTTTAGTTGTAGTTGGCTGTTTTTTCTTTCCTTTTTGCAATTAAAATATTCCCTCTTTTGATCACTTCATCCGTATATTTCTTTAATTTAGAGTTTATTTTTTTATTTATATAAATAAAAAAAAATAATATGCTTTATGTATTTTGATGATTTCTTGAGGTGATTTTTTTATTTATTTTATTTTTTAAATTTATACCCCATTATATTCGTTTGCACATTCTTTTTTCACCTCAAATGAGCTATCCTATACTGACGATCATCAAAGTTTTTTTTGCAATGCTATTTCATGAATATTTAATTGCGAATAATTAGAACGAGTGATGATTATTTTTTTTTTCTAAAGAGAATTGTAATTTGTCCAAGTGGTCAAGGTTCATTCTTTTATTTTTTTGAATATTTCACATGAAGATTCCTAAATATAAAAAATTTGAAATAAATAAATATCTTTGATCATATTGGCTTATTTTTGTTTCGAATTTAAATTTATTTTAAATTATTTTCTTTTTTTTTTTTAATTTCACCGATCAATATTTTAATTTGACGTGAATTTTTCTTTATAATTTCTAAGTTTCATATATTATCTCTAAAGTTTTCTCAAAGCAACAAAATTTTAAGGATACTCAGTCAACATTTATCACTTGATGAAATTTGAAACCTTTTCATTGAAAAAGCGAATATAATGTATATTTAATTTATTTAAACATAAAAATTTTTAAATATTCATTCTGTAAACTAAAGCCATAAAAAAATTTTTCATAAAAAAATGATTAAATTCTAAAAGGATTACAACATGTTTTACTGCGGAGCTTTGGATTTTTCCAGAAATGTTTTGAATCGGGAAATTTTAGATTTGATGTATTCGTAAGGAATTGAAATTTCAACAATTATTAATCGCTGGTTTCTTTTTTATTTGAACCGTTTCTACAATGTAACACATTCATATGGGGAACCTTGCAATTATTGAAAGGGTGGAAACTGCAAGAAAAATCAATTTTACTTTATATGCAAAAATATAATTTATAGGTCAATATGTTCAGACTTATTTTTTATTTTTTCCGTCTATTACAAAGGTTAAATATGTGTGTTTCATTTTTCTTGTAATAATTAAAAAGACATGTATTTGACATGACGTTAGACCATAAAAAATACAGTAATTCTTTAAAAGGAAGCACTTTATCGAGAAAATCTCCTGAAGACATATAATTAAATCTAACTAAAGGGATATATCTATGTAGAGTTCTTTCCATGATTATAGTTTCTTCTTTACTCCATTTATTGACATCTTTAGGAATGGACGGATTCTGACCAAATCCCCATTTAATTAAACTATCCCAAATATCAATTTCATCTAAACTCAAATCATCCCGTTTCAAAAGTAATTCCAATAAAGGAGCTTTTATACTGATAAATTTATCAGAATTAAATATCTCTTCGGGGTCTTTACAAATGTTGTCAAGATAAAAATTCCGTAATTTCGTAAAGGACTCATTTTGATAAATTGTTTCAAGAATTTCTATAGGATTTTTTTGTAAAAACTCATGATGGACTTTAATTAAATATTCTTCAATTCCGGGAACTAAAATTTGGAGATTAAGTGCACTTGCTGCCTTTAAGAGCTTTAATAATTCAGTTCCTTCTAATTTCGTCAAGTCAACCTTTCCGCAATATATAAATCTGAAACTAAAGTTTATTAGTAACCAGGTAAAATTATTTTCGATTAAAATAATTTTAAAAACTTGTGGAGGAATATTGGGTACTTTTAAAACAAATTTCCCTTCCTTTTTCTCAACATTTTCCTTGGTTAATTCATCATAAAAATACTGCGACCTGAAACATAATATATTTGAAAGTGCATGTAGTTCTTTAGCGCTTTCATTTTCACCGGCATAAATAATGACATCATATCTTTTGTCATTTTCAAGTAACCTTTCATAATCATTAACAGCTTCCTGCAAATATTCTAAAGTCATTTTACTGAAGGTTAAACAATTGAAATAAGAAACAAAATAAGAAAAAAAAATTTGAGGAGGAAATTTATTAGTTGAGGAACTTTCGATCGGGAAGGGAGGTGACGATTATCAGATTACTAATCTGACTTTTTTATTTATTTATTTTTATTCTCTAGTCGATTTTAGGTTAGTTTCGATTGGCGTCAGGGTGACGATATTTTTTATTCTATAGACAATTTTAGGTTAGATTCGGATCGATCGGTACGGCGAGTGACGAATTTTTTTCGATATATAAAGAATATCATTACAGTATAACGATATACACTCCCGCGCAAAAAGTTTAGGACCACCCGATGTATTGTAAAAAAATGGTAATAAGCTATAAAAAATTTTATCTCCACTTACATCATAGATGACGTGACGGTAGTTCAAGAACTTTCACTTTATCCTGGAGTGTTCCCACAACCGGCCATCCTAATTACGACATCGAAGGATTGCCTAAATATTACAATGAAAGCAAATATGATCTCAATAGTTCATCAAAACGCTGTTGTGAATAATGCAAGCTCATCAAAAAGTTTTTTGAAAGTTTGGTTTATCATTCCCCCATATTTTTTCCCTACATTCATTATCTTGTTAGTCTCTCATCTTATAATTTTGTAACTTGTTATTTTATAAAATGGTTGTTTTTTGAATCGTTAATTATTTATGCATTTGAAAAGTTTGATAACATCGATTAAAAAATTATAGTTTGTAAAATGAAATGATTATAGTTAAAAGAAAAAAATTATTTGCACCTTATAAATATGAGATCAATCAATAAGTTATAATACACGTCAAAAATTTTAACTCATCTCGTTTTATATAACTTTAATAAGCTTTAGTAGCTTATTTTCGTGAAAATAAAAAAAAATTTCGACACATGGCAGACCGAACGGATATTTTATTTCCCTCTGAACTATATTTTTATTTTTTTTTGTTAGTTAAACGTTTATTATTGTTCTTGTGTTTTTTTTGATATGCATCTTCGGTACTTCGGCTTGGGAGTTTTTTTTTAAATATTTTATTATTTTTTAATTAGATGAACGTTTTGTACTTAATTTACAGCAGTAATCAATTAAATTTATTAAATGATATAATTCTGTTTTCTAATTTTCAAAAATAAAAAAATTAAGTGATAAAATAAAGAATTTAAAGAGAGGTCGATGAATGTAAAGATCATATTGAAAATAAAAGCCAGATGCCTAAAAATTATCACTAATAGTACAAAAAAAGAAATAAATACATCGCTTATTTTTTTTATCACAAGTAAGATTCATGCGATTTCTCGACAAAAACAGCAAGAGACGATATTTGAGAAATCATCTGCTGCAAAAAAATGGGGCAAAACATCTCGTGAAAGTCGTTTGAAAAATAAGTTATCCTGCCACAGCTACGTATGTAGAAAATTTGGCGTAATGGCAGCTGTTGACCATAAAATGCGGACATCTTTCCAACAGCTACCTTATCCTCATCAGCTGAGCCGGATATGTGCTTTGTTTCTTTACTTCCAAAACAGTATGAACCGGCATTAATCCTCTAGATATGTTTGTCCACTGTGTCACACCATCAATCTTAAGCTTGACACTTCCATCAGCCTATTAACCATGTTTGAAACCTCGCCCTCGGCCGTTTTAATATCTAGATAAATTCAGGACCGATTATAGGATTTTTAATAATTTGCTTTCCGGGCAAAGGAAGTATCTTAGAGGTTGGAACCTTTAATTTTTAACCAGTTAATTAACCGGTTAAAATAATTAATTATGACATCAGAATTTTATTTTTGTGATTACAAAAATTTCGCCACAACTGACCAAATTTAGTTATTAACTGGTTAAGGTATTTTAGGCCGGGTCCAACCTTTAAAGTATCCAGTTTTAACTTGTTTAAAGTTTATACTTTATAGACCTCAAACCTCGTTATTGAGTCTAAGAATATCTAAAGTGTCAAAATGTAAATAAGCTCTAGTATAATTCTACGATTAACACTGAATTAATCTTACGTGATTACTTCATTATCCGGCTGCCGATTTGTAGCTTAGATAAGATGATATATTATCACCTGATTTCTATCGGATTTCCTTCTTTTTTTGATGAGGAAGTGATGTCCATTTCCCTGCTTCGATTTTTTATTTACAGTTCAACTTCATAGTTTGTATAAAGGAAGGCACATAACAGATCACGTTTCCAAAAAGAGGACTTATCAAAACGTATGCGTTGATTTCCAGATCAAACTCGGCTACTTGATTGACATGCAGGGCCTCACCTTCCCACCAGGATGAACCTAACAAAAAGCAAAGAGTTTGGTAAAAAAACTTCCTTTGCTAATTATGGAGGATTTAATGCTCACCCTCTCAGGACGAACCCTTCAAGTGATGCAAGAAGTAACCATACAGTCCATATTTGCACAGCACAAAATTCAACCAACCTTCTTTGTGCTTAAAAGCTTTTTAACCTTGTTACAAACTTCTGAAATACTTGATTAGTTGCTAGTTTCATATAAATTATTGCAAAAAGCAATGCAGTCAGAAAATCTTCTAAAGACCAAAACTCACAGAGAAAGAGAAAGAGATCAAAGTATTACATCGAAACATCAGAAGTGAGGTCATTTATATCTATTTTTGATTCATCACCATGTGATGCATGTGTAACAGAATCACATCACTGATCTACCGCCCCTTACCTGCTATGACAAATAAGGTTGAAAAAGAATCATTAACCTTAGGGACGATTATCGAGTAACAATATTACGGTTACAATATCATTTTCGGAAACTTCTTGTTTCTTAACTAAACTTTTACGAAATCTAAGTATGTTTTTAGATATGAGACTTCACTGAATCAACTAACAATACTTCATCATTCGCTACTACATTATCACTTTTTCTTTATTATATTCAACTATTTTTTTTGCCATATTTTGCTGAGTCATTTATTAATTCTTCTTCTACTATTGTCTCTTGACTTTCAACAACTTTATCACTCTCTACTAAAGAAAAAAATTTAAAATTTAAATAGGCTAGCTTTTTTTTTTATTTGACATTGACTATTTTTTTCGTTAATTTTTCAAAAACATTTGATCTTTTTTTTTAATAATTCTTCTTCCGGTTTCTCATCTTTATATTTCTTAATATTTTCTTGTATACAATCGTATGCTTGATTTGAAATATATGTTACCTCAAGTTACTTCTTGGTAGTAAGATTGCGGGTCAAAACATCTTATTAGCAAAGTCGAAATTTTTCAATTTCGATGGGTGACAAGTTCCGACGTAATTCGAATTCGACGCCTGTCGAACTTCCGGGATTGCTCGGCAACCTTTGAAGAACGACATTAACAATACGATAATTGATTAATAATTATAATATACATACTTAATATATATCGAAGAATCATCCAATGTACTTGTTTTTCAATTTAAAGAGTACATGTAATTTTACAATTGCAATAAACACGTTCCAAGTTGATTCGTTTAAGTTTTTGATTCAAAAAAAATTTGATTATAATTATTATCCTTTGATATATAAACTAACGTACTATGGATTTTTATTAGATTGTGAAGTTTCCAAAATAAATTTTTCAAGGTCAAAAATGGTTTCATATTACATAAATATAACTTGATAACCTAAAAGGAAGTATATATTGTAAGGATCGTAACCAGATTATTTAAATTAAGTGTATAAAAGGTGAAATAACATAACGTTTGTTTTTAAACAATAAAAAAATGAGCGTAGGTTTATCTTCTTGATCATTTAAAAAATAACAAGGGAATTGTTTGAAGAACCCAATTTGTCAAATACGGGAATTCTAATACATAGGGGAGACTTTCCGCGTATTGATATTTATAATGTAACTTTAAAATATCACTTTTTAGAATTTTCAATATAATGTCAAAATCCGAAGGTTTATAATTGAAATTTATATCATGACCAACTACCATTCAAATTACATCGACGTTTCTAGATTTTTCTTGAATACAATGTCCGATATTTAGAAAAGATCAAATTTTATTTATAAGCCAAATATGTTTCTTTAATTAAATAAATACAGAGTTGACATTAGCTCAAAAAGTAATTAATAGAGCTTCGTGCATATCGCCTATTTTTTTTTTGTATTCCAAGCTTTTAATTCAATTGTACTCTAAAACTATCACATCCTTTAGCGCCCAATCTCAACGTTTCATGATGAATGCTCTACTATCCAACATCTTAATCCCGTCATCAGTCGTAATCTAGTTTGTGCTTATGATTCAAAACTCTCATGTATCTGGAAAATATTAGATATAAATTATTATCAACTTTATTTTTCACAATAATTATTTTGAGAAGTTTTGAAAAAAATGATAATTTATTACTAATGATCTTAAACTTTCTAGTTTTTCGCGAATGCTTTATAAATTATCTACATGGTTTAAGTGGACTGATGCTTGAATTGGTAGTGGATTGTGGACCGTTGCCATAAAATTTTCATTTTTGTCATCTTTGAACAAAGTCGTAAAGTTGAAAAAAAATGGTCATTTATGATTTTTTTTTTTTTTAATAAAAAAGAGAAAAATTTTATTCCCGGATAAAAATTTTTTTTTTTTTTTATTCATGAGGTCTTATATATAAATTTTAATCTTGGGAATTTTTTACTCGGGAATTTCTTTATTAAATGATTACATAACTAGTCTTATATAAGTAGGGATTGGGACGATTCTATCGGTTCCATTTCGATTCATCTTCGGTTCTACTTTGACTTTTCTTAAGTAAATTAAACCTTTGAGCGTTAATCTGATAGAGCATCATGTGATTATAAACTTAAAAAATTATTTTGACTCGTTATCGTCCTATTATGACAATACAATTTTGAGCTGACTCTTGGAACCGGTCCGGATTCGGTTCCGTTTCTATTTTTAAAATTGGTTAAAAATGGTTTGTAACTCAGGAAAAACCCAGAATAAGTTGAATTTATAATCAGTTTCAAGAACTAACTCGGAAACGCTCTTATAAGTCATGTCAATCAAATGTGTAACAATTACTGTATTATCGATAAAAAAGGAATTATTTTTTAAAGATACAGAAGATGTTATTCAGATATTTGTTACATAAAATAAAAAAATCGATATTTATTACTAGTTAAAATCGAAAAATAAATTGTTTATCTAATACATGTTTTGTATTTAAATATGATTAACGAAAAGAAGCAACTTCTATCAAGATAAAATGTAGTAATGTATACAGATTTTGGATTCCTTTTTAATTATTTTAAATAAATATAATAAAATGTATTAATTAGAAGTATTTAGAAAACTAAATTTTAAATAGATTTTAATAAATTAAGATTTTTATTGCATTTTAATTTTTAATATTTTTTGAGTATAGTAAATATAATGCAATAAAATATTAATTTAGTAAAATAATTTAAATAATTTTAAAATTTAATTTTCATAACAATCAAGATTTATTATATAATTAAAATATATTACAATTAATTTATTTTTTTTAAATAAATATAGAATAAAAGTAGCTTTTAAAAATTTATTATTTATATATTGAATTATTTTTTATCCCTTTTCCTTAAATTGTAAAGATTTGCTATCAAATTTTCTTCCTTATTTACTTTAAATTTCCTTCTAATTAAATTTATGAATAGTTATAATTTTTTTAAGAAATTATTTTTAAATTAATTTTATAAATATATATTATTTAAAGTAATTTTTATTTTTTGATTATATCATAATTTTTATATTAAAAACTTTGTCATTGATCTTATTATTTACTTTTAGTAATATTAATTATAATAAATATTAAAATTTATCATGAAAATTAACTTTAATAACTATTAATATTTATTAATAGTAAGTGATTTAATTAGTTTGTAAATATATGTCTTTTAAAAATATTATTATAATTAAATTTTAAAAACTTAATATTAAAAATTGAACTATTAAAAAACTTTTTAACAAACTTAAATAACTTGATAATATATATATTAAACTATATATTTTATATGACAATAATTAATAATAAGCAAAATAAATAATTTTAAAAAAATTTCAATTAAAATTGCATGTTAAATATTGTATAACAAATTAGATTTCTCAAAAACAGCCATAATAAAATAGGATAAAATTTCAAAGACAATTACCGTATAGTCCCAAAAATAAACACCACGTGATATATATGAATTTATCAGTATATTTGTAACTAATAATATAATAAATTCCATGTGACAAATAAATAAATTACTATAAAAGGAGCGTGTCATGGGATGCTTATTTTCGGGACTATACGGTATCTAAGAATATTTACCTTCATTTTAATACCTTTATAATACCTATTTTATTTATAACATACAATCTAATAAATTTTTATAAAACAAAATTTTTACAAATTTATTTATTTTCTATTTCAAATCTAAATTTTGTAATCTATTAATTAAAAATAAATATAAAACAAAAAAATGTTTTTATAGTATTTGAAAAAATTTTAACCTATTCACAATACAATAATTATGACTTCTCCTCTTCTTTTATTATTCAATCTACATTTATGCAATTCAATTTATAAAACAAATAATAATGCTAATTAATTACATAAAAAATAAAATATAGAATATCACGCAATTTATTATTAGAAAATTTAATAGTTTAATAAAGTTTATGTATATATTTATTTTATGCTACCATTATATAAAATGCTCATTAATTAATTCTAATAATCCAAATTTTTATGATGTGATCATTCACATATTATTCTTAAGCTTATAGTATAATAAATAGCATCTGATAGATTGTAACATTACATAATGAGTTGTAGGTTATTTCTCAAATTTTCTCATAAATGTATACTACTCATTATAATGATCAAAATTTGCTTATATAAAAGAAAGATAGTTGCTGCAGAAGAAACTTATACTAAATTATCATGAATTGGATAATACATTTATTTTGAACTATTTATTAGAAATTTATTCAATCAGTTTTCACGAAATTGTTATAAAATATCTAATAAAATTCTTATTTCAATATTATCATTTAAATCAAGATTTAAATAATCTGAAAATAATATTTGTATAAATAACATTTTTAGGTAATAGTTTATTCAATTATTTGGATGTTCTAGTCATACATGACAATTTAATGATTATATTATATGAAAAGTAAAAATTAAGAATTTTTTTGTATTATTTGATTTCTCTAGATATTTATATAATAAAATATTTATTTTACACACTGTTTATATTAAAAGTTATAATTTTGTGATTTATATTTATATTTAATAAAAAGATTAAAATATACAAATTGATTCAATTATAATAAAAAAACTACTTTTAAAATAGATTTAAATATCTTAGGTAGTTTTCTGTTAAGATCACATTACAAATCATATGATTTATATCTTAGTACTATTTGTTTTCTTGCTAATTATTAAAAATTGAAATCAAATTAATGATATTCTCAAATTGTTTTATTTTAGTTTTTAAATACTATTAAGAATAATATTATAAAATCAATTATATAGTCACATAATACATTCTACTATTTTTATTATTTTGTAAATTAATATATAATTAACTTCAAATAAGTATTCTCAATAAAAAAATTCAAATTTCTTAATTATACAGTAAAATTATACTATAATTAAGTTAACAAATCAAATATCTTAATATCTCAATTATCTTAAAAGCATTTTTTAAGAGAAATAAATAATTAACAATCAAAATTATTTATTATTACAATGCATTTATATAATTAATTATTATAATCAGATCCTTATATGATGTTAGTGATAACCCATTTACATCACTAAATAATTGTGCCAGTTAATGTTACCAATTATCACTAGGAAAATCGTGATCATCATTTTTACCAATTTCACTGCTATCACAGTTATCATTGTGATATTTATTTTCTTTATTATTATTTTTATTATTATTTTATTTACTATCTTTATTATCATAGTTATATTTACTTTCACTATTGTATTTATTATCTCTTTCTTATAATTGTATTTTATATAAATATCCTGTATTGTCATTTTGACAAATAATAAGTTTCTATCGTACAATTAATAAAGTATAATCTTAATAACATAAAGACTATATCTTTGCTAATATCCATTTCCTTAAAACATAAATCATCAATAAAGATGACTTGACCCTTCAACTTAAATAAATTTGTGTTTATTTTTTTTATAGTTTACCACTTAAACTTCCTGTTAGCAAATAAGCTTTGTTATCCTAATGACGTAGTGTTTAGGCTTAATAATGAAGATAAAAAGAAGGTTAAAATATAAAATAATATCTTTATTTATCAATAAAATTATAAGTCTAGTTTTAAAATTTTAGAATACTATTTGAAAAAAATACTATTGATTCAAAATTAATTTATAGGTCTATTGATATATAATTGTTCATTATACTATTATTTTCAATATTATAATGAAACTATATAATACTAAACAAGTAATAAAAAATAAACAAAACAAATAATATAATAAACTATTCAATATATATTAATAAAAATAATTTAAATGTATCACATTTGTTATATTAATTAAATGAATGATAAAATAATTATATATATTACTTTCATGATAATCACTATAATAACTAATAATAAATATAATTTTAAAAAACACATTCATCATTTAATTTTCCAAAATTTTCATCATCTATATCAAATACATTACTGTAATCACAATTAGAATTTCCAATAATCTTTTCTATATATTCATTTTTTTTAGATTTGTATGAACTATATAATTTTACTATTATATTAATAATATTAATTGTTATATTTAAGCAAGCTAATAAAAATGATAATAAATATATAATATTATTCAGTTTATAATAAAAATAAAAATCTATATAACGTAACCTAATAATTTAAAAATAAATTTAATATTGAATTTAATAAATAAAAATAAAAATAATGCATATATAAAAGAAATATACATACCAGGATAAATACTTGAGGAATTTGTTTAAATAATAAATTAAATAAATTTCCCAAAGTAATTGTATTTAAAGCCTTTTTAGAAAATTTAGCATTAAACACTTTATAACCTCCAATTTTTGATTCAAATAATGTTAAAACTTCAATATTAGCTCCTGATAATAAAATTAATAATGATATATATTTTATATTATTTTTTGTCCATTCTAAAAATTCCTCATTTTTAATTTCTTTTATTATAATTGAAAGTATCCATCCTAATCCTATAATAAATGGTAAAACTAAAAATGCAATACTTAAGGAAAAATTTATTGTAAATTTATATTTTTTTTAAAATGTTTATATAGAAATATTTTATTTACCTTATGATTAATACCATAATACTTATTTCATTACTAACAAAAAGAATATGAATAAATTATAATTTTTTTAAAAGAAAATATATATAGAAATTATTTATTTACTTACAATATTATGCTAACAAAAAGAATATAAATATAAATAACAAAGTCAAATGTAAGACATAATTGTAAAATTTTAATATTATTTGCCTAAATAAAAAAAACATTTTTGTTAGCCTTTGACTTATTTTAGTTCAGATTATATTCATGATATTTACCTCACTATTTTTACGTTTAGCCCACAAGTAAAGTAAGATTAATACGCATACGAATATTAATACTACAATGAGATAGGTTTTCAACGATTCGAATAGATTGACTATTTTGCAAATTCAAAATTTCAATTAATTTTAAGTCATAAATTCTTCCTAAAAAAAAATCAACTTACTTATGAAAATGAATTCTTACAAAGAGGTTCACATCCATAATATTTATCTAAATATCTTGAAGCTTTACCGGAACCAATGACAGTTATAGATTTAAATTTAATTAAAGTATCTAAATCAAAAT
>CAJVPP010002825.1:0-13421 GCA_910592005.1 Funneliformis mosseae
AAATAAATTAGAGTTTTAAATTAAATCAAATATAATATATTGTTTATTAAATAATTTAAATAATTTGATCAAATTAGATTAGATCAGATCAGATCAAATTAGGTCAGATCAAATGAAAATTTAAATCAAATCAGATTTTTATTTGATCTGACCTGATCTTCTCAATTCAGGTAACTTGATTGATCTAACCTGAACTGACCTGTTTAAAGCTCTAGGCAGATTTTTTTACTTTTTTACTTCTGTACAGTCAACTCTTGTTATAGCGAACTCTTGTTATAATGAATTTTTTAAACAAATATAATAAAAATACTTTTGTTATAATGAATTAGCCAATCAAATCTCTTAAAATCTTCACTATAGCCTTATAGTGAAGTTGAGGTCTAGGACATAGAATTCGTTATAACAAGAGTTGACTGTACTTCTTTAAAGGATTTTCATATATTTTATATACTGATTATGATTATATTTAATAAATAAAAGTATTACTATGTCTTAAAAAAAAGTAATTGTATTTGAATAATTTTGATCTTATTTGAAAACTCAAAACTTACTAAATCTATATATCAAATTTAAAAGGGCTTAGATTGGTAGATGTTAAGATATTTACATTTAAAGTTCATCATGGCAAATTAAAACTTTAAATTTTTAACTAAATTATTTAATTTTTTTAAATAAAAATAGTAATATATGTTTTACTTATTTTAAATAAGTATATTTTAATAATTTAATACTCAAAAAAGTGCAATATGACATGTGTTGACATTATTGTAAATTTCTGTATCACATTTTTTTTATATTTTCATTTTATATTTATTTATTTGTTATTTATATTAATATATGTTTTAAAAAGTATTATTTTAGATATATAGAATAAAAATAAAATTTTAGTTTATAAAATAATTTAAAATATAGAAATTTTGGTTTTGAAATTATAGAATACTAATCAATCAAAATTAATCTGATTTTTTCTAATTTTTAATTGGCCATTATAAATTAAATTCATTATAAAAAGGATTATTTTAATATATATTTACAAATTTTCTTTGTTAAACATAATATAACATTTGCTAGTAAAATTTAATATAATAAAGTTTTTTAATTATAACTAGTTTTATGTATAATACAATCATATAATTTATAATATATATACTTATAATTAGTAAAACTTTATTAAAATACTATATAAATTTTTGTGAAATTTATAATTAGTGAAACTCTATTAAATATTATATAAAATTTCTGTAAATTTATGAAACTTGTGAAATATTTCACAATTTATATTTTTAAAATATTTTAGTAAATATTTAAACTATATTTAATTTTATTAATTGTTTAAACCTATAGGTAGATAAGTAACCTTAATCATATTAATTATTAATATTAATAGAACATAAGAATAATTACAAAATTAAATTATATTTATAAGTAAAATTTGAAATATTTCTTTCATGTTTCTAGAGTAGAAAAGTGCTTTAAATCTTACATTTACATAATTTTTTTAAATTAATACTCTTAATCAATTTATATTATTTATTACAAATAAAACATGCAGCATAAATAATTAAGTGAAGCTTAACTTATTAAAAATTACTTATAGTTTGTAATTTAAAATACTTATCATATTGTAACAGGATTGGATTGACGAACATAGCATAATATATTGCAGATTTAAATGTTAGATATATCAGACATATTTGATATATTTGATATATTTGATATACTGAACATATTTGATATAATTGATATCTTTGACATATCGAACATATTAGATATATTTGATTTATTTATTATATCCATCTATATATTAATTTAATATAAATATAGAGGGATAAAATTATGTAAACTTAAATTCACTTTTAGTTTTTCTTTAGTTTACTTTTAGATATACGTCTAGTGGTTCTTGTAGAGGCGTCTGGCCTAATATTCCAGTTAGTATTTTAACTCTTTTGATTTTTTTATTCTTTCTTATTTCCTTATTTTATATATTATTATTATTTCTTATTTTATTCTTTATTGTCAATAAACATATTATTATACCTTTAAATCAATTGAGCTGTTTTGCTTCTAGTATTGTCGTAAATATACTACTATATAAATCATAAATCTTGAGATAAACTAAATTGAGTCACTATGTAAACTTAAAAGAATCACTATTTGAACATCCTGTCTAACTATCACAATTTGCAAGGATTGTACGTTAACAATATATTTGAAAATATTTCTATAGTGGCAAATAGAACAAGTAGACAATTTTGGATATTAAATATATTCTTTGTGAAAATTCTTACAATTATATAATAAATTTAATTTAATATACATAACTATATATATTATTTTACTTATATGACAGAATTATTGTTCTAAATTATACAATATATCTATTAAAATGAAACAATTAACTAACAAAATTTTTTTTATTTATTTTAATGATATAAAAAATCATTTTTATTATAATATTCGCAAATTACATAATTTATAAATAAAATATAATAAAATATTATCTTATAATATATTATTAAAAATGCTGATAAAATGTTATCATAAAGTAAAAATAGTAATACAGAAATATTTAATTTGAAAATATACCAAAAATTCATAAAGAATAATAATAAAATCTTTAAAATTAAAAGCATTACATATAAAAAGGATAGTGATTATCTTAAAAAAATTACTTTTAGAATATCTATTTAAAGGAAGACAAAAGTATTACATAGTTAAGAATAGGATATTAAGTAAATTTTTCATTTGTAACTGAGTCAAGTTTTTATCAGCGAAGGCTAAGTTTCTATTAATCTCTAGTTTCATTACATTTACTTATTCTTTAAACTTAATATTTAGGCATGATTAATATTGACTGAAATTGATTTTTATCTGAAATTTGAATTTAAACAATCTTCAAATATCTAAAATTGAGATTCCAGTTTCAGATACTCTTTTTATTATCTGAATTTCAACTTTAAACAACTTAAAAAACTATTTTAACCAATCATAATATACTAATTTCTTTTTTTTACAATTTTGTAAATAACTTTAAATTTTATATTTACAGACTTTAGCTTTTACAGTCTTTATTAAATTTTATATTAATTTCCAATATTTATTTATTTTTTTTTTTTAAGGATATTATTTTTCTTTTTTTTTTCTTTTTTTTTTACTTTTATTTTTATTATTTATTTTTTAATTTTTTAATTTAGATTTTATTTTTATTCAAATTTTTAGTAAATAAATATTAATCTTTTAGATTTTTTGATTATTTCAGATGCTGCATCAATTAAATAAGTGATTTTATTTATCTTCATTTTCATCTATTTTTTCAGATTTTTTTTTAAAAATTTTAGACTAAAATAATCAAATTTAAAAAAGTAAAAAATAATCATTTACATGCTAAAATACATTTATTTTCTTTTAAAATAGCAGAAAGTAAATAATAAAAGAATTTCTACCTTTATGAACTATCTATATAATTATTTAATTTTAAATTAAAATAAAATTACTTAAAATTTTATAAATATTTTTGAATCTTAATTATAGAGTTTATTTTTTATTATATAGTTACTACTAGATATAATCAACTCTTTATTCCGTAGAATTTAGTTCAGTATAGGATGAGTTTATTATATAATGCTCACTTTATATACTGAACTATTCAGTATATAGAGTTTATCATTAGCATATATATTATTAAATGATATTAATAAAAATTTTTCAGATATAAATTATCTTTATTATCATATATTATTATATTTATAAATTATATAATATTATATTATTTAAAATTTGTATAATAATACTATACTATTCAATTGTATCATTAATATTAAAGTAATGAAGATTAACTTGCTTTAAATTTTGTATAATTAGTAGCTTAACCTATTTATGTAATCTCCTTAAAACTTTTAATTTTTTGCTTATTTCACTAAATTCATGTTTTTGTTTATATAAAAATCTCATAGTTTCACTTATAAATTTTTTAGCTTCTGTTAAACTAACTTTTTCAATATAGGTATAAATATAATTTCATACATATTTTCCCCTTTTTTATTTTTATTTAAAATTGTATCAACAATTTTATTATCAATAAATTCATCTTTTAGCATTTCATCCTTAATATACAGTATATATATTCATACACATTAAGATTTTTCTAAAAGTTGAAGAAATAACATATCAAGCTTATTAATTTCTATATCAAAATTAAAAAAATAAATATGTATTAGAAAACTATCATGTATAATATCATATTATATAATATTAATTATACTATACCTATCAGAAACTACTGTATTATGATCTTAAAATTCATCAATTTTATTATTTAATGAAAGAATATCTATTTTTTCTAGTAGTTCAAAATTGTTTGTAATGACATCATTAATTATGCTTTAGCTGTATTTTGTAAAGTATTATAGATAGTATAATTATCAAGCTTTTTTATAATAATATTCTGTATATTATCATATGCATTAATTCAATTCTAAATAAAAAGGCGCTTGTAATAATACTTGAAAATGAATAATTTCTGCATCACATAGTTGAAATCCAGTAGTAGTATTTGATAAAAGAAATTGCACTTTACACTATCTAATTTTTCTTGAGTTTTATCCAAAATAAGATATACTATACATTATCAATTAAAAGAATAATTTTTCATTTTTTTTGTTTTATTATTTTATTAAGTTTAAGAAGAACTTTATTGAAAATACTAATTTATATCTATGCTTTTTTATTTCAAAATAATAAACATGAAGATTTTTGTAATTAATATTTTTTATAATATGAGGAGCTTTGTATTTATAAATAAAAATAAGATACATTTTTTTAGTACTAGCTACATTTATATAGCAAAATATTATAACACACAATTTTTTTTATGACCTGATATAGGAGTTTATGCTAAAATTTTAGAAGATTCCATTTTTAAAAAAAGGTCAGTTTTATCACCATTTCAAATATTTTTAAAATTAAAAGATAAAAGAAGTTATTGTAAAGTAATATGGGCTCTTTATAATAGAAAGAGAAGAAACTACTAAAAAAATTTTTTTTGCTTTATAAGCTAAATATTATTTTTTAATAAAATAAGTTCAAATTTAACATTAACTCAAAAAAAAATTTTTTGGTAGTTTTCTTCCTTTCTATTGCAAAGAGCCTATATAACCAAATAATCTAAATATGACTAAATAATCTAAAGTTAATAATCTAATTATGATTAAATAATCTAGTTAAATAACTTAATTGTAATAATTTTTTATACCTACCTATTTTTCTTATTATATTTCTTACCTTTGAAATCGAATTTCTTTTCCCATTTCCTATTTATCATTTGTGATCATGTGATTAAATAATCTAATTATAATTATGACTAAATAACCTGAATATGTCCTTTTTTATTATGTGCTGTGTGTTAATAAATGCTTTCTGGTATAATTTATGCTGGTGGGGCTTCATGGCTGATTGGTTACTAAGTAAGTGGTAATTTGTTTTCCATTTTTAAGCCTTTGATTGCTGGCTGGGTATATAGTGCCATGTTATTCTTTTTGGTTGCCAGTGCTAGATTAGCCAGTTTGAATACTAGTTCTATATTAAGAATTTGTGCCTATTTGGTTGTCATTCAAAATGCTAAAATGCGGTAAAAAAATATCATGTCGAGTGATGCAGTAATTCAATGTAAATTTGCATTTAATTTTGGCCAGCTCAGAAGCTTTCACTTTTAGATGTATATATACTACATATGCCCGAATATATACTATTGAGATGTAACCTTTATGCCACATCTGGATACATACTAGTGATAGGGTAGGCTTCTTCTAATATTTATATAATAGATTATGCACCTACCCTAGATGACATACCCAAGTACATATATAGAAAGATGAAGGCTTCTTCTAATATTTTATATAATGATTACGGGAAAGTCTTCTTCCATAATTTTATATAATATTTCTGAAGAAGGTTACATATTTTGATGCATCTGGATGCCTTTCTTCTTGATGGCTAATATAAGTATGCCAATTTCGATTGCCAGTATAGGCAGAATATATTGATTCTGATCAGGCTCAAAATTGTATAGCTGGTTTGCGTCAATGAGAGGTCTCCCATACCCAAATACATGTCTAGAATAATGAAGCCTTCTTCCATTATTTTATATATAGATTACGAAGAAGGCTTCACTTTCAGTTGCATATTTACTTGCCTTTCATTTACGATTTGCTTACTAGCTTGTATACTGATTTTACGTTTGATGTTGGAGATGTGATATGTATTATCATAGTCGGCCTATTTATACCATATCTAAGTATATATCTAAAAAAGTATAAATCTTCTATTAATATTTATATAATAGAATACGCAGAATACTTATACCACATATGCCCAAATACATACCATCAAGATATAGCCTTTAGTCTTCTTTCATAATTTTATATAATATTTTCAAAGAAGCCTTCATATCATACCCGAGTATATATCTAAGAAGGATAAGTCTTACGCGAAGGCTATACCATACCTAGATACATATTATCGAGATGTAGCTTTTATATCACATCTGAATACATGTCTAAAAAAATGAAGCCTTCTACCAATATTTATATAATAGAATATGCAGAAAGCTTTACTTTCAGTTGTATATTCGCTTGCCTTTTATTTACAATTTACTTTTTAGCTTAATATACGTCTTTTTTTACATTTATCAAAAAAATTAATTAAACATTTCAGAATTATATTAGAGTATATAAAGTTTTACCTACTATCGACATGCGTACCTCAACTATTTCTGACTAAACTGATCGCAAAACTCTCACCCGTTACGATGGTGCTAATTTCGATAAATATTTAAGTGACTCAAGCAGTTGTACTGATAATAGATCTGACTTAGGGTCAGATTATTATAATGACTATGAGTCTAATTATGAGTCAGATAATGAAGAAGCTCCTTGTACTTCAACCAGCACTATCAAGACTCCATTGGTTCAACCACTAAATGTAAACGAATGAAAGATTAATGTGGCATATACTTTAAGGCAGGAAAAGTTTAATGATATTTTTTCTTCTAAGGACTTGCTAAATGCTATTCGAGAAATTTTTCTATCACCACCTAGAGATATGTCAGATGAAAAGGGTCATTGGAATATCTCCCAATCTATTCATTTCTCTTTCCAAATGAAAAAGGTCTAGCTTATATAATGCTTATGACCGGGATAAAATAGAAGATAAATTGGTTATCAAAATTGATCAAGATGATCGAGCCTCAAAGTTTTCCGTTGCAGATGACATTTCTGAAGTATATGGTTTACCCAGGATTCATGAATGTATTAATGGTCAAAAACCTTTAAAAGCTGTGATTGATATAGATGCTACACAGGAGAATATGAAAGCAAATAGAGTTAAGGCATAAGAAGTATTCATTTGAATCTGCCTATCTTTCATAAAAGTCTTGTATCAAATTCTCGACTGTAGCTGGGAAAATATTCTCAATGGATTAGTAATTGCTATGTCTTCAGATTCTAGCAAGTGTAGCTATCACGTTTTATATGCACTGGCTCTCCTTATTGATCATCATGAACTCAAAGCATTCACAGAGTTAGTATATACCTTAAGGATTGGACTATTGAAGAAAAGGACTCAGAAAACTTCGTATATTTTAACCAGAAAGCTCCACTAGAATATCCACAATGTAAACGCATACATGACAAGGATCAGTGATAGTTCAGTCATATATGTGCTAGTAGTGGGATGTTCATCGTAAAATGCTTTCAGCAACATAATGATGAAAGCAGGGAAGTTTTTGAATGCGACCCATCTATTGCAGAAAAAATTCAGAAAGAAAATAAAAATTTATCTCCTGCCTCTTACAGGATAAAGGGTTTAGGTTTTCCTAAAACCTTCATAAAAATGCCATCTTGGGTTAAGTATAATGAAAACCTTACAGCGACAGAAATATATGAGGAGAAATATGTAAGACCATTATTCAATGAAGGCGATATCTATGTAGGATCACCTTGGGAGACAGGAAAAACATATGTTCTAGAGCATTTTACTATATCTGATGACGTGAATTTGCTAGTATTATTTACGCGTCACTCTTACTCAAATGCTATTATTACAAGACTCAATCTCAAATTATATTGTGATATCGATGGTAATATAAATCTACCTGATCATAAGAGGGTAGTATGTCAAATAGAGAGTTTACACTGTATTGTTAGTAAATGCAAATGTAATAAAAATTGTAAATGTCATCTGAACTAATACGATTTATGGCTTGATGAAATAGTGTCTATAATTGCTCAGGCGTAAAGTCATTTGGCTAGACAATCGATAGAAAAGTTATATAAATTAGTCTAAGACGCAAGATGCATTATCATCATAGATAATGATCTCACCGATCTTAATATCAAATGGATTAAAGCTCTTCGTAAGGATAAACTATTTTCTATTATCCACAACACTTTCTAACTTCAGAAAGGTAAGACATTCCGCCTAGCCTCTAATAAAGAAACAGTATTAGCTGAACTCTAGGACTGGGTCAAACAGATGTCTTTATTGTCTTTTGAGAGTCAAAAAAGTGTATCACTTATCTGCCACCTCAGAAAGGATGTACAAGGGATTGTTTATGCTCTTAAGACTGATTTTCCAGAATTATAGATCAAGGAATATTATGGTAAATCTGATCCTGTAGAAAAGGCTCATGATTTCAGTAACGTAAAAGAATTATGGAGTAATGTTGATTTAGTTGCGTATACAAGTACTCTAAAAATAGGCATTTCATGTACTAATCCAAAGTTTGAGCAGGTATTCTGCCTCTTCAATAGCTATATAGAAACAAATGCCAGAATAAATCAGATGTTATTCTATATGCGATGTATTAAAAATTATATATGCCATATTGAACAAAGATCATCTAACGTTCTCATTACAGAAAAGGGGCTATTTCAGTGGTTGTTGAATGCTAAACGTGAATGTCTTCCCTGAGAACTTCAAAATAGAGGAATATTTCCAGATATAGACTCTATCATCCGGAATAAAGACGTACTAACTGTTTGATTATGGGTAGCATATATGTTAAAGAAATTCTATTCTCGGCGACTATTTGGTTGAAGAATGGTCAATTTTCTCAGAGAGACAGGTATGATAATTTTTATCATAGAATCTATTTCTAAACTTGGTGAAAATGTTACATCGTTATCTCAAGTTATGAAGGTAAATTCTGCTACCATTAAAGCAGAGGAAATATCAGAAATAACTAATGCTAATATTCTCGATCATGAGACTGCTAAATTATTAGAAAATAAGCCAAGAAAGACTTTGAAAGAAATGCGCTCTTTAGACCAGCACCATATTATGGATTGCTATCAGATTCCACCTGAATTACTAACCGAAGATTTCATTTCGGAGTATGAGAATTATAATCATATGAAATAGTTCAAAGCTTATAGACAACTATAGGATGTTGGAACTAATAATGAAACAGCCATTGAAGCTATCGCCCGCAAAGATTACAGGGAAGACAGACTTACAACCACCACTCGTGCAGGAAGATATCAAATTTGTCTGGAGTTACTAAGAAATTGTACACCCGCTAGAGACATCGATGATAGATCACGATATAAAGCTAATGATATTAAAACGCACATTGATTCTCCTGAATCGATATCATATCTCTGGGGTTTAGTGCCTAAAATGGCTTGAGTGTTTGATAATACAGATACATCGCGTAGAGCTAAAAAATCAGGATTGAAAACTGATCAGACAAAACTTGGTTTACTGAATTCAGCACTACATATAACATATGGGTTAAAATTTAAGGCTATAGATAGGAATTGTAGACAATACCATCTAGTTGGATCTTTCGATAGCAAAGACGCTCCTGTATTACCTTCATATCAAACAGGAAAAGAAATTTACTGAATAAATGAAAAAGATACTCAGTATGGCTATAGCGAGCTTCCACCTGATGAAACATTAATGTAACTATACCATAACCTAGCTAGGATACATACTTTTAAGATGAAGCCTTCTGCTAATATTTATATAATAGAATACACAGAAGGCTTCATATTTTTTGCTCACTTATCAGCGGATATTCAGAGGTCTTTGCAGGTTGAAGGGTCTCAGCCTTATACTTCTACCTCATCCGATAATTTAGCGAATGAATCTACTTGAATAATTGGGACAACATTCTGTAGTAGAATCTGTAAGTTTACCATAACTACTAACAAGGCAGGGTTTTCTTTCCATATTTTTTTCATACAATGTGTGATGTTTTGTATAGCCAGTAGTGCGAGTGCAGACTCTCTCATAAATAGTACTGTCTTGCTTGATATACAGGTAAGTAACATGATCTATGTAAGTATTTTAGGATATAGAACTAATTAATTTTATTGCATATTAATTTTATAGTAAATAGTATATTTAAATTATTCGACATTAAGATATGTCATAAACATCATTCCATACTTACGTTATAGACATAATACAAAGAACGGTACTCAATATACTAACCGGCCGATAGATTAATCCAAATGGAAAGCTATTCTAGAAGCTAATCCAAGAAGGTTACAGATACACTGATACCTTTCACTGACCATGTACGAGTTCTAGAGTGATCGTGCAGTAAATTATCAGAAATATTATTTTTCAAATTGAACTTTTTCAGATATAGAATAATCTAACAGTTACGCAAGCTAATTAGCATAATTTTACTTTATGTCAACTATTAAAATTATGCTAGGGGCGTGAAGAGACGAAAGCTTGGAGGAATGAAGTACTCATGAAATACCTCTATCACCCAAATTTAGCTTCATCAAAATATAGACTAGATGCTTTGTATGATGCATTTACTAAGACAGACGTTTTAGGGTCAGAGCATATATTAGCTCTAATGCAAGTAGTTTACTAAAATGTATTTATAATGCAAATAAATCAGTTTATAACCTTAGAATGAGGGTTCTATAGTTATGTATTTTTTTCGCATATCCTATCTACTCGCAATTTTCAAATACATAGATAAAAGATATCCTAGCTAAAGCTCATAGCCTCATAAAGAGCCCGCAATAAGTTATAATATTATTTTTACTCTACTGACCGTGATGTAGTAAATTGTTAGAATAATTATTTTCAAATTGAACTTTTTTCTTCGTAGTATAACTAAACAATCTACATATTACCAAATATCTTATATATTACTAAATAGCAACATAGCTGGCATTGCTACTAAATATGTAACAGAAAATATGCTCAATAACAAGATGAGTATCGAAGAGCTCACTCAGTATGCACCAGGAATTAACATCCTTTTGACGGATAAAGTTAAGAGAGATCAGGCATGATGACGTCTCCAAAAGGGATATAACTTTAGCAAAGAACAGATATTTGCATTGATTTCTAAGCTGACAGCTGGTCTGAAAAAAGGTAAAGCCATATTCCATAATACTTTATATACTCCGAATGTTCTCCAAGAAGAAGAACCAGTGGAGAGAGGCACAGTAAATGTGTGCCAAATTTTACAAAAAGAGACTATTAGAGATTTGGCCCAGCGTATTATTCAGGATAATCTTAGTGAAGCAGAAGTAAAAGTTATAGCTAAAGCTTTAGCTGAATTTGCCTCTAATGCTAGCGCTGGTTTATCACGAATCTCTAGGCTCTGAAGAGAGTTACGAAATCTCAAAGTCTCAGAAAAATTATCTCAGTTACATTGATTCTAGACATAATCCGTTCAGCTAATAAAATCCAAAAGGGATATAGTAAACAATGTGAAGATGAAAGGATCCATTATCTGGATCACTTCTCGTTAGAATCGGTTAAGGAGAGATTGGATGTGTATAATATATCCAAAACTCTTGGCTTACAAGCCCTCGCCGATTTAATGATAATGCTCTGCATCCGTCCTGCTGAAATTAAAACATTGCGTATAACTAATGGGAGCGTAACTGGGTATGCAAAAAACCAGGGACAACAAGATATTCCTTGGATATTTAGATCACTAGAAAAGGACGAGGAACGGTGAAGCAATTGCTTGTATGGATTCAGGAAGCAATTTCTTTCAGGCAGTTAAGAAACCTAGGAAAGTCAGGTGTATTATAATTTAATACATTTCTGAAAAAAGATGAGTTCCTTCCTGAAATTGGTAAACCATTACTCCCTAGTTCTTTACGCAATCTAGGAGCTGTATTTGCAGTTGCAACACATTGTGCAAAGAATTTGTCAAAAGCTGGTACAATTTCTGATGAAGCACTTCGCCACAGTCATGCCTCTCCATCTAAGAGATATACTATAGTGAACTTCTGATTGAGGGGACAACTATATAATCAGATAACAATATTCAAGCTCTTTGATAAAACTAATCACATATATAGGTTAGATATCATTTATTAATTTTATTTTTTTTTGTTCGCTTAAGATCTAGTATATAGAATATATCACGAAAATGGTAGCCGATCAAAAGCATTCATTTGATAATATAGTTAGTAAGCAGAAAGTTATCAAAAATATAAAGATATTAGCCCAGAAATTTGGACTAAACGAGCAAAATGCAGAGGTATATAGTGCGCTTTCTGGTAAAAATAGGATGCTAAAGAAACAATTGAAAGATTATCATTCCTAATATAACACTTTAGAAAGGAGGATAAAAGGATTGGAAAGGGATATAAAATCCTTAAAAGATGAATTAAGAGATCTAGACGAATATGTGAATAGGGAAACTGTGATCGACTTAATACAAAAAATAGCTTCTTCAGTAAATATTAAAAAATGTAAGAGTCTCTCCTATTCATCTGAGTCTTCTGAAGATTCTGATTCAATTGAGATAATTGAGGTAAGAGGGGCTGTCCTCATAAGTAACGAAGGAGGACACGATCAAGAAAAGTTAAGCGGATGGTAGTTTGAAGTGGATTGAGTCAGGCACTTTGTATATTTTTTCAGTCAAAGTTATTAAGTTTAATAGATCTTCCTTTAGATGAACTAGTAGGGTTAAACTTGAACCACTAGAGAGACAATCTAGCTAATTTATTTTTTCTATTAAAGATACAACATATAAACAGAATATTTAGCCAGAGGCGCTTTGTATGACGCAATCAAGCATCTTTTATTTACCAGAACTACTAGAACAGATTTTACATTTTTCAGTGATAGATAAATCTCTTTATCCCGCTCTATTTATTAACTGATTTTAGTATAGATGTACTATTCCTAGCTTATAGAAATATATCGAACTAAAGGGAAATGACCTGAGATATGGGCACTATTTTCCAGATAGATATACTTATAGTGAGAGAAATCGTACTCAATGTGAAATATTTGTAAAAATAATGTGTGAAAAGAATAAGACAGCTCATGTTTTGAATACAATCCATCTAGAAATTACTTATTACCATTCACTTTCAGATAAAAAAATAAAAAGTATTGCGAATACATTTCTGAATATAATT
>CAJVPP010002826.1:0-13420 GCA_910592005.1 Funneliformis mosseae
TATTTTCTATTTTTTAAATTTTTTTTTTTATTATTTAATTTTTCTATTATTATTATTATTATTATTATTATTATTTTATTTTTTTTATTGTTTTTTTTTAATATGTAATATACATTAATAAATAAATATATGTGTAATATAAATTAAATAAACTAATAAACTAAATAGCTTTATAAAAATAAAATTAACTTTTCATTAATCTGATAATAAACTTTATATCGAAAGACTAATTAATGAATAATAGACTTAACTGATGACCCATTTCCTTTATAAAAACTTATTAGAGATTGATGTGAATTTAGTCTCTTTATTGGCGTTATCTTCATCTTGCTCATTTGGTAAATCATTTAGATCAAAATGTGACGGAGCATTATCAATCAGAAGCAAAATTTTTTTATTTTTTACTCAAAAGTAACTATCTAATTCATAGAGTACTTCTCCAAAAATTGTCGAGTTCATCCATGCTTTCAAATTTTCACAATAATAAATTAGAAGTCTCTTTATATTAATTTTTGAAAGAGGTCTTGGATATTTTGCATTACCAATTACCCATGGTTTGAGTTTATCAGTTCCTATTGCATTTGTATCAAGAAGAACTGTGATTCATGTTTTATCTTTTTTTTCACTATGAACAAGCTTGGTTGAAAGTGTTTAATTTAGAGATATCTGATAGTAAAGACCTATTTCATCAATATTTTAAATTTTATCAAAAGTATACTGGCTTAGAAGTTGACGAAGCTTAATTCTTTTTTCTGGAAGAGATGCTATTGATGCACTTCCTGATTCTCCATGTATTTAATACCGACAGATGTTATTATGTTTTTTGAAACTATCTAACCAACTTTTAAAGAGTACTAACTTATCTTCTTGTATGTTGAATGCATTGGCAAAAAATCTCGCTTTTTCTTTCATTAATAAATCTATTAAGATAACACTACCTGCTGTTACACTTTCTATCCACAAACTCATAGCCCTGTCAAGTTCTGAAAACTTGACTCTTTTATTTTTGTAAATTTCCTTAAAACCTTTAATTTCTAATACAGAACTCTACCTTTCACTTTGTGCTAGTATTTTTGTTATAGTACTACAATGGATTTTTAAAGTTGGGTCTTTTTCGTTAAAATAGTTGGTAATTTCTTCATGTTTTTATTTTTATTATTTTTTGACTGTTTATAAATTTGATGCTTAAGGCTAATACTTATGGCTGAATGGTATTGTTTGGATGATCAGTCAGGAGGTATTATAATATTCAAAAATTAGTTAGAGAAGAATAATGATACTGTTATAAACCACCACTTGAGTTAGAATAGTAAGGATATAAATTTATTAGAAAAGGTTTGCCATGGATAGATAGTAAGTGGTCATTCAGAAATAATTTTGAGAAGGGATTTTTAAAAGAATCAATAATATTGTAACCACTTGATATTTCCAATAAAAGCATATTGACACTTTAAACATTACTTTTTTTATTGAAAAAAAACTATCACTACAGAAAGAAAATTTTTCTTAGCATTACAGTATTACATTTCTAATTGTATTATATTTAAAAAAAAAATGTAACACATTTTTTCTAATATTACATTTTAAAATTAAGATAATCAAATAATCAATTTATCAAACTTTTTTAATCTGTAGCCAATTAAATCTCTTCGATATAAGCCAATCAGAAATTTGTGACTATAAAGAGATCTAATTACTAATAAAAATGATATGTACATTATGGATCATGAGGTGATAGTGACTATAACTGATTTGTGATTATAGAGAGGTAATTTAATAAGCTTTAAATCTGTTCTATAAAAATGGGTTCTTATATAAAGGTGTGACTATATACGGTGTGATTATATAGAGGTCCGACTGTATCTAGATATTTTTTTTATAAAATAAATATCCAAAAATATTTTTTCATAAAATAAATGTTCAGAAATATTTTTTACAAATTTAATATCTAAAGATATTTTTTTATAAATTTAATATTTGAAGTTGTTTTTTCATGAAATGAATATTTAAAAATATTTTTTTCAATGCTAAATCTGTAAAATTTATATTTAATAATATAAAATCTATAAAATTAATATTCAAAAATTTGATAATAAAATTGATAATTACTATATTATTCTTACAGAATAATATTAATCTAAAGTTTTAATTTGCATAAATGCTCAAAAAAAGATCTATTGTGTAATTTTTTTTAGTATTAAAATTTGAAATTAATTTTGATTAACTAATTAGATTTTATTTTATCAAATTTGACATTTATAATAGTTTATATTTTATTTGTAATTCTACTTCTTTTTAATATAATTTTATTATTTTTTTTCATTTAATGTTCTTTTTATTATTTTCCTTTATACTATTTTTTATTAATTACAGAAGATGAACAAAAGTATCTGCATACTTTTTCACTCAATATAAAACTTATAATTTTTTGCATTAACAATAAACAGTCAATTAATATTTTATTAAAAGCTGATTAAGATCTACATTTTATACTAAGTAACTAGTATTTAGTTGTGCTACCATTTGCCATAATCACAGCTTGAATTTGTTATGGCATACTATTAACTAGGTTTTGATAGTATGCTTCAAAATTTCTTGCCAAGTCTTTTTAACATATTAGTCAAATTAGATAGAGGTTTTTTATAAGCTCAGATGCTTTTCTTAATTTCAGCCCAAAGATTCTCAATTGGATTAAAATTAGGACTTTAAGCTGGCCAAGATAATGTATGAAAATTATTTTTCGCTTGAAAAATAATTGCAGTTAATTCTTTAGTTTTTACCATTTTTTTTAGATTTTCGAAGAAGAAAAATTTATTAAAAAAAAAATAAATTATTATTCTTTTTATTTTTATAATATAAATAAATACTTAAGTATCATATAAATGCAATTTGTTATTGCAATCATATGACTTTACTAGTATTAATTCATGTTATGGAGGGTATGCAGAAACTTTTGTTCACCTTCTATAGATTAGGTTAGTGTATAATAATTTCATTACTGCTAAGTATGATTATTGTACAATTAGTTTTAATATATTCTTTATTAAGTTATAGATTAAATGATATTTAGTATTTTTGTATTATTGTATTTATAAAATGTTTAATTATATGTTTGTAATGATCTAGATAAAGTTTATTCTCTGATCTTTATTATTTTTTTTTTAAATTTTTTTTATGATATTTTTTATCTATCCCAATTTTTTTAATTTCTTTTTTATATTTCATGATCTTTTTTAATTTATTAATTTTATTTTTTTTATTATATTTTTTTATAGTTTCATAAGAGTTAGTTCAGATTAAATTAAAAGTATATTCAAACTCAAACTCATTAATAATTACAGAACTTGAATTTAACTTGACTCAATTATTATTTGACTCAAATTTTCAAGGGTAATATTAATACTGAAAATAAAATAAATATCATATAGTTTATTTTATTTTTAAAATAAATTTTTTTTTTAGTAAGCGTAAATATAAATTCCTTTTATTTTTATCTTTTTCTATCAGTATTTAATCTTCTTTAATATATTGAATTTTGACTACTAGAACATTTATTGTTTAATAAAAAAATGTATTTGTTAATGTTTAATAATTTTTTTTAATTAATTTGTAATTATTCATTTTATAATGTTTTCATTTTCTAGAAAAGTTGTAATATAATGTTAATAGGTTTACTTATTATTTATTTGTAACATAAAAGTCTTTTATATCTAATTATCTAAATCACTTGAGTCAAGCAAAAATATTATACTAATCTGTCAGGTTTTTTTTGAATTAGGACTCATATTATAAAAATGATAGTTCCTGACTCGAGAAAAATTTGAGTCAGATCAAATGACCTAAGTTAACTCAATTAGAGCACTAATTTTTTATTCCTATACAATCTTTATTTTATTTTTAATTTTTAATTTTTAATTTAATTTTTTTTTATTATATTTTATCTCCCTTCTCTTCTTCTGTTATTTTTTAGTTTTTTATTTTTATTTTTATTTTTTTTATATATTTTTATTCGTTCCCCTTCTTCCATTATTTTTTTTGATTTTCTTTTTTATTTTTTTTATATATATTTTATTTGTCCCTTTCTTCCATTATTTTTTCTATATTTTCTTTTTTTATTTTTTTATTATTTTTATATTTTTTTAATATATTTTTTTATTTTCCTATTTAATTTATTATTTTTTTGATTATTAATAATAAGAATTGCAATTTTAAATATACCAGAGACTTAATATTTCTGAAACTTAAGGTGTCATCTTAGTAGAAATTTCTAGTAATAAAATAAATAATAGAAATAATAATAAAAAATTTTGTCATATATCTGACTGCATCACTGAAATAAATTAAAGGGTATTACATCTGAAAGGGCAAAATCAGTCCTAACTAAAATCAAAAAAAAAACCATTTGATTTTGATTAATAATCAAAAATTAATAATCAAAAAAGTAAATAAATAATAAAAAGTTATCCACCTTATTACACTGTTATAATAATCTAAAGTAGTAAATCTTCCAATCTAATTTATAAAATATAAACTAAAAAAATAAATAAAATTATTAATTAATAATTATAAACTGATTTATTATTAATTAAATAAATTAATTAAAAATAAAAATAAACAATATATAATATTAGAAATAAAAGAAAAATAATTTAATCATATATTTGACTATACCACTGTATTGAATGTATAATCTAAATCTTTTTTTTTAAAAAAATAATATTTAAACAACTTTTATTCTTTAAGATAAAATTTCCTCTCTACCTTATTCTTTATCTTTTAGTATTAGTATTAGTATTAGTATAAGGTAAATATAATAATAAGATATATAATAATGGCTAGTTATTATATTATATGAATTACCTAAAAAGGAGAATTTTTTGAGAAAAAGGAAACTTTTTGTTGCTTAAAGGCCTAGAAATCAAATTTACATTAATAAAATTACACTAAATATTTTTTACCATAATACTGATCCTCTTTATTTATAGTATATTAATAACTTTAACACATTTTTTATTTGATAGTACTTTTAATAATTCTCATAAAAAACTTTCAAGTTTACAAAATCAAATAAAAAAACTTCAAACTATTTATCAGTCAACTGAAGTAATACCTATTAATCTGAAACTGATGAATCTTATTAAGAAAAAGAATCTTTAACTGAATTTGATGAACTTATTAAACTTACTTTAGATAAATTCTACTTTAAATAAATCTCTTTTAAGTGAATTTTTTAAGTAATAAATAAATAAATAAGTTTAAAAATATTTATTTTAAAAATGAATTGATAATAATATTAATATTAATGATAATATAATTTAAAAATAAAAATTTCATTAAAATAAAAGTAGTTCAAAATAAAAAGTTATAAATAGAAATTTATTGTAAAATAAGTTGTTTTTAAAACTTAATTTCTTATAAAAATGCTTTAGTAACTTATCAAAAATTTTAAAAAATTTAAGTAAGATTTATAAAGATATATTTATATTAAAATTTTTTATCTGTAATAATTCTAAATAAAATAACTACTATAAGTTAAAATAGTCTTAATTTGCTAATATTATATGTTGAAGGAATAAAATTTATATATAGCATATTTAATAATAAATAAAATTGATAAAACTTATTGAAATAATATTCAGGCAAATTTTAATAAAATAGCAAATTATATAGATTATGGTTAGACCTTTACCAGTTTCAAGTAAAGGAAACAATTATATAATCATTACTATAAACTATTTAACTAAGTGATTAGAAGCTAAACTTGTAAAAAAAGCTACTGCTAAAACAACTGTATAATTCATATATGAAAATATTATCTGTTAATATGAATACCTTAGAGAAATACTTACTGATTGTGATACTTATTTTAATAATCAATTACTTTATAAGCTATTATAAAAATTTGAAATATCTTATAGGATATCAATCCTAGGATTATTTCATTATTTATGCATTTTTTGCTTATCGTATAAATGAATATTGTATTACAAAAATATCACCTTTTTTCTTGTATATAAATGAAAAGCTAAATTAATAATGGATAGTACAGAAATGAAAGAGAAATCTCTTTTATTCAATCATATAGAAAAACAATTGCATTAGTTGCTGATACTATATGAAGTTACTCTTACTATGCTACAAAGATTGATAAATGATCAATATTATTAATATCATTAGCATTTTTAACTTAGTTAACATTTTTATTTTATTTATTTTATTCTTATATTTTATTATTATTTTCTATTATATTATTACTATGTTAAATTATAATTTATCTTTTATATTTATCTTAATGTTATAACTTAGTCTATATAAAATAGCGTTAAATAGTGATTTTTGTATAATTGTATTTTTGTATAAATAGGATAGAAATTTGTTCTTGCAAAAGGGTAGAGATAACAGTTTAAACTCAATAGTTTAAGTTCAAGACTTAGAATCCAAGGTTAAGAATTGTTAAGAATACAAATCTTTACAATAAAAGAATCTCTTTTTAAAACTACACATATTAAAAATCCTTCAACGTATTAATTGTGTTTATTATTTTTACAAGTTGTTAAAATTATTTACTCATCTAAAAGAATAAACCTAAAGTTGATTGTGATAGGACTTATATCACAGTAATTTGGTAGTTTCTTGTACGTTACTCCCTGTTATTAAATCATAGTTACTTTAAGTTCAACAAGCTAAGTATAGGGTTAACAAATTGGTAATTCCTGCTAGGATTATAATTGTCTTTATTAAAATTTATATGAATATATCTACTAGTTTTGACATTCTAAAAATAATCAAGAACATCATAAAGAAGTACACAGAAATAATTCACCTTTAAAAAAAGACGCATCTTGTGTGCAATGCAATCCTATTAATTAAATAGTAATAAAGAATTTTAAAAACTTTTGGAATTGAATCTCTAGTGAATATAATACTACAGCATTCAGTGATTGTTCTTTAATAGCATTTAAACTTTATTTAGATAGCTATTGTAAAAATGCTCATAATAGTAATAAAATAACAAAAGCAGCAATCATATTATTATATTGTTTAAATTATTACCTATACCCTGCTAATTTACCTTTCATTTTACAACATTTATTATTAATTATCCATACTACTGAGTGTTTTGAAAAATCATTTAATACTTCTATTTCACCCTTACTCCTATATCTATAATCTCTGAATTTACTGAAATAACAATGAATATTGAACAGTTAAAGAACCTCATAGATTATATGATAAAAAGTTTCAAAAACTTTGCTAAAGATATCAAAAGTATACTGTCTGGTTCAAGTGGACATAATGGAAATCTTTCATTAAAAGAAAGTAATATTATTCTAGTAAAGCCTTTCTATGAAAATGATGATAAAGACCCTAATAATTGGATTAGAAGTTTTAAAATTACTGCTGAAGCAAATAATTAGTCTAAAGCTCGCATGCTAAAAATTGTATCAGGATATCTGCATAGACTAGCTGCATATTGGTTTGAAGAAAATGATAATACTATTAAACAATGGAATGAAGATGATAATGTTGCTGTAAGTTTTATATCATTATTTTTGAAAAAATTCTCAACTGAAGAAAAGCAAAATCTATGACACTATCAATTAAATACACTTCACCAAAGACCTTATGAAAAAGTAGATTTTTATGCAAAAAAATTTAAAAAATTGTTAAAAAAGGTGATCTTCTAATGCCTTATCAAATAAATATACTGTAAGACTTTTTCTTAATGAATTAAGAAAGAATATCATCCTCCTTATAGCATTTACTTATCCAAAAATATAGATAAAGCTATTGAAGTAGCTAAATAAGTTAAAAGTGATCAATATTATGAACAATAATCTCCTGTACCAACCTAAACAAGTGAAAGTAATATACTATCGATAATCTTATCAAACAAATGGAACAGTTATCCTTAAACTATGCAACACTTTCTAATGTATTGTTTGTGCAACTTAAAGAAAAACCTAAAAGAAAAAAGCCAAAAATAGGAATCTTATGAAAGTTTGGGATACAAAAGCTTAGGATAAAAAGGATGTTATTTATTACCGTTATTAAAAAAAAAGACATTATTCAAAAAAATGCATGTCTGAAAAACCAGTGTATTGAAGGAAGTCTGATAAAAGAAAAGCTAGCTATATTGGAGTTTTTACTGATAGCAAAGAAGAGGAAAAAGTCTATGTTCTTTCACAAAATAAACCTTATACCACTAATAGAAAAACTGCTTGACAGTTATAAGCAGAAAGGAAAAAACAAAACAGAATATAGAAGAGAATTAAACTTAAGAAGCAGAAACCTATTGATAAATTTATGAAAGTAGAAATCCCACAAATTATTGCCTACTTTAAAAAAAAAAAGTCAAATGAGAACTATCCCAAATCGATCAAATGCTTTCTTATAATATTATGTAAGATTTATTGCAAATGCCTTCTTCTGCAAAAATTGGTCAACTTTTATAATATCCAAATCAAAGACATAATCTTGCTCAAGGATTAAAGAAACCAAAAATCCAAGAAATAAATGCTAATCAAGAAAGTAAAGAAGAAAAGAAAGACAAATCTACAGCTGTTTGTTATTATGTCAGAATTAAAAGAAATCCTGTAGTTATTATCTTAGATTCTGAAACTGCTGTTAGCATTATTACCAGAAAATTAATGAAAAAAGTAGGATTATCTATTGATGAACAGTCTAATACTATTATAGTCACTGCTAACAGAGAAAGAACTAAAGCATTAGAATAAGTTAAAAGGGTTCAATTTGTTATTCAAAATCTATTAATTTCTATTTCTTTACAAGTTATTGACTCACAAGATGAAACTTTATTTCTAAGAATGGATTGGTTTAGAAAAACTCATGCTAGTTTTAATTTTGAAACTAATCAGATTAGCAAAAATAATCACAATTTCTGTAACTTTTAGTGCAAATAAAGCTTCTATTAATTATTCTACTATTTAAGATCAATAAGACGATGAATTAGAATAAGTTTTAGATGACTATAAGGAAGAAGAACTTAGTGAAATTGAAGCTTATATGGCAGAAAATCAAGAAGAATATGAGGACGAAGCTGATTTTTTACCCCTCAATTACAATCTATAGAATGAAGAAAACTCTGTCTATTTAACTCTTGCATTTAAAGAAGAAATTGAGCCTAACCCAGCAGTATTTCTTGCTGAAACTTCTAAAGAAAATATTTGGAAAATTAAAAATGACCTTCAAATTAGACCTTTTGATAATAAGCAACAAACATTCTTTTAAAAATTAATTGATGATTATGAGAATATATATGCTTTAAACCAAATAAAAATTAGATGAAATAGTTTGGTAAAATATAATATTTTGACCAATAATCATAATCCAGTTACCACAGGAGTCTATAAATGTAAGAATTTAGTGAAACTTAATTTTTTTAAAGACGAAATCAAATGTATGGAAGAAAATGGAATTATCAGAAAGTCATTAAGCTTCTGGGCTTCTTTTGTAATTATAGAAGCAATGAAAACTGGAGATAAATGAATCTGCATTGATTACAGAAAATTAAATTTTATCTCTAAAAGTAATGCATATCCTCTACTGAGAATTGACGATTTATTAGAGAAATTTAGAAGAGCAAATTGGTTTTCTACTCTTGACCTAACTAGTGACTATTAGCAGGTAGAAATAAGTGAAAAGGACAAAGAAAAAACTGCTTTTTTTCTCAGTTTGGCCTGTATAAATTCAACATTATACCTTTAGTCTAAAGAATATATTAGCAACCTTTTAAAGGTTAATGAATCATATTTTCCAAGAATTCTTGTATGAATTCATTGCTGTCTATTTAGATGACATTATTATTTACTCAACAACTTATGAGAATCATATTCAACATTTAAGAAAAGTATTTCAAACAATCAAGCAAGCAAATTTAATGATTGAGTTAAAAAAATGTCACTTTTGTCTACCTAATATAATGTATTTAGAACATGTGGTTGGAAAGAATGAATTACAACCTGACCCTACAAAAATCAATAAAGTTAAATATTTTCCTATTCTAGTTAACTTAATAAGTTTAAGGTCTACGCTAGGATTATTCTCATATTATCGATGATTTGTTTCAAAATTTTCAAAAATTGCCAAACCTTTAACTCAATTGTTGAAAAAGAAAGAACCATTTTCTTGGATTGATGCCTAATAAAAGGCTTTTGATATTTTAAAGGAAAAATTAATTACTGCACCTATTTTGCAGTATCTAAACTTTAATAAACTGTTTATTCTATACACTGATGCTTCTAGAAATGGCTTAAGAGCTATCTTCTCTTAAAAGATAGAAAATGAACTCAATTGTATAGTGGCATATGTCAGCATAAGTATGAATAAAGCTGAACAAAATTATGGAATAACTGATCAGGAATGCCTTGCAGTTTTATGGGCTGTGAAATACCTTTACCATTATTTAAGCTTACAACTTTTTACTATTATTATTGATTATTTAGCTCTTAAATAGTTACAAACATCAAAAATTCCTAAAGGAAGGAAAGTACAATAGATCATAAAACTCTAACAATATAATTTTAAAATAAAGTATAGATCTGAAAATTAAATGCTAATACTGATGCTTTTTCTTAAATTAATACTGATCAAAAATATGAAGATAATACATATGAAGTTTTTATAATAACTACTGTTAAAGCTGAAAAACCAGAAGATAAGTGGCATATTTCTTCTGAATATAATTCTAATAAAGATAATAAAGAAACATGGTTTGAGGAACAATTATTTCAACAATTTTCTAACATATCTCTAATTATTATAGTTGGATACGAAAGCCTAAAGGATGAAATAGAAGATATATATCATGAAAATATTAAGATTAAATCAGTTATAGCCAACTAACCTATTACTAAAGAAGAATCTCAATGTACTTTTACTTATGATATTAAGAATCATCATATTCATACCTACTGTAAAGTGTATAAAAAGAATCTACCTTATAGTACAATTATTCATGATTGTATTATAGGATATAAAAGAGGAAAAATTCACCCTGATATAAAACTAACTTATCTAATTAATGATGTATAATGAGAAGAACCAGTTCTAGTTCAAAAAGAAAATGCATATTCTCAACTTTATATATTTATTTAAGTGAAAGCAAAAGGGTTTGCGGTGTGATAAACAGCTCAAAATGGATATAATACAATATAATTATCTTTAATTATTTACAAATCAAACTTTACCAGAAAAATTAACATCAACTCAGCAATAAAAATTAGTTAAACAATCTAGATATTTTGAAATTAAAAATAATTATTTGTATAAACATGTTTGCTAGAAGCTTCTTAGAGTTATTCAATTACATGAAATAGAAGCTGTACTTTATATGATGCATAATAATTCAACTGTTGGACATTTTGCAGTAGATATAATGTTTGATAAAATTAAAGAATAATACTATTGGTTACAATTATATGAGAATATAAGAGAATATTTTTATTTTTGCGATAGCTGCTAAAGGAGAGAAAACCAAAGAAACATGAAGATCTATACTCTATATCAGTCTAAGCATTATTTTATCAAATTAGTATAGATTTTATTAGACCTTTACTTATAACGTCAAATGAAAATAACATATTATTGTAGCTATTGATTATTTTACTAAGTAGTCTGAAGCTAAAGCTGTTCCTGAAGCTACTGAGAAACAGATGACCTTATTTATTTATGAATACATAATCTGTCATCACAGATGCCTTACAAAAATCCTTTCTGATAAAGGAATCCATTTTAATAATCAAATGATCAAAGAGTTGATAAATAAGTTTAAAATCAAACATCTATTATCAATACCTTATCACCCTTAAACAAATGGTTTAGTAGAACATTTTAACCGTACTTTATATAATCTTTAGCAAAAACTGCACAAGATTTAGATAATTAGGATCTACAAATTGCACTAATCTTATTTGCATATTGTACAAATAAACACTTCTGTTACAAAATATCTCCTTTTATCTTGTATATGAGAAAAATATAACATTATCTTTGAATGATCCTGACAATTAAAATGTCACGTTATCTAAATATTTACAAATTTAGTTGATCAATTACTACAAACTAGAAAAATTGCAAGAAATCATATTGCAATAGCATAACAAAAATAAAAGAATCATCATGATAAACAAATTGATCATCTTTATCAATTTGAAATTGGAGATAAAGTTCTTTATTATAATGCGATTAAAGATAAGCAATAATCTGATAAACTAAATTCAAAATGGAAAGAACCTTACTATATCCATCAAGTTTTAATGAATAGATTGTATAAGATAAGAGAAATAGATGGAAAAGTGTTACGTACACCTGTAAATGAAAATCTATTATAGTCTTATCATGATCGCCAAAATTGGGAGCCTTAGATTGTTATATAAAGGATCAGATTCCTTAAAAATTTCTCAAAATTTTCTAGCATGATGACTTTATTTCAGAAGTTAAAGATGATTTAATGGCTGTTAACATCTTAACAGATACCAATATTTCTCTACCTTACATGAAAACTGACTCAACTGCGCAAAAGTTAAAACTACTTATAGAGTTTTATTACAAGCTACTAGGTTAAAAAATAGAATATTAGCTTTAGCTAATGCATTTTATCTTGGACAAGTAATGGAGACAGAAACTTCAAGTCCAGCTGAATGAACTCAATTTAGAAACTAAATGATCTTATACTATTGGCAGGCCTCAAAAAGGACTTATTATCTTTTTAAAACTCTGGGAATCACATAAATCAGATATACTAGGAAAATAACTCTTAAGACAATTTATAATCTAAAATCCTAGGAGTTCAAAGACTTGATTGACAAAGTCTATGAAATTTTTGCAGAAGCTGTAAATTTAGAGAAGAAAATTGATACTATATGAAGTCAATTTTATTGCATCACAAAGATTGATGAATGATCAACGTTATTAACATCATTAGCATTTTTAACTTAGTTTAACATTTTATTTTATTTATTTTATTCTTATGTTTTATTATTACTATCTATTATATTATTACTATTGTTAAATTATAATTTATCTTTTATATTTATCTTAAAGTGGTAACTTAATCTATATAAAATAGCATTAAATATTGATTTTTGTATAATTGTATTTTTTGTATAAATAGGATAGAAATTTGTTCTTGCAAAAGGGCAGGTAGAAATAACAGTATAAATTCAATAGTTCAAGTCTAAGACTTAAAATTTAAGGTTAAGGATTGCTAAGGATACAAATCTTTACAATAAAGAAATCTCTTTCTAAAACTACACATATTAAAAATCCTTTAACCTATTAATTGTATTTATCATGTTTACAAGTTGTTAAAGTTATTTACTCATTGATACCATATGAAGTCAATCCTACTGCGTCACAAAAGATTGACGAATGATCAACGTTATTAACATCGTTAACA
>CAJVPP010002827.1:0-13418 GCA_910592005.1 Funneliformis mosseae
GATAAGTTTTATACTTAGTTAATTATACTCCTTTATTAATATAATATATAAGTTCAGTACCTAAAAGATTAATATCTCATTAGTATTGAGACTTAAAGAAAATATAGAAATATTTATACATGTTGAATAAATTATAAAATAAACTAAACTAAATATATCAAAGGAAATAAAGTTGCCATTTTGCTAGACAATAAAGTTGTCATATCAATAAAATTGCCAGATTTACAAGCAACTAAATGGACATCTATGATTTACATGATTATCAAAGGCAATAAAATTAATATTTAAGGATTTGCATAATTGATCGATAGCAATAAAATAGACAAATAATCTTCATAAAAGATCTATATAGCAATAAAATTGACTTCATATTCTAACAATTAAATCTATTTAAAATTTTTCCCATCACATCACTAACAAATAATCAGTTTCTTCAAAAAAATGATTTATAAACTAAATTTTAAATACTTTTACATTATGAACAGATACTACATAATTATCATAATTAGTAAATTTTCTTAATGATCTATAATAGTTAAAGATAAATTACGTAATGGTATTTTTGTATAAAATATTTATTTTATTTTATTTATTAGAAATTTTAAATAGATTTAAATGAAATCTATCTAAGGCATTAATTATAAAAGAAAGTCCATAAATTTTCTTAAAATCTTTATGAACTTTCTGTTAATATTTTTCATATGATCAAATTATAACTTCATTTTTTAAGATTTTAAAACTTCAACTATTCTTGAAGTAAAAAAAAAAACTGTATCTTTTGTTATATCAAATTTAAAACAAATATTTCAAATTGTTACTTTTCTACTTAATCTATATAAAACTACTGTAAAATGTTATTTATTAAACCTTTCTACTTAAAAAATAACATTATAAATTTCATATTTTGTATTTTATTCACTATTATCCAAAATGTTAATAATCTTATTCTTAAAGTTTTTCAAATCTAATATTATTACTAAATAAAATATTTAAATAACAGTGGTCTAATTTTGAATATATATTTATAATTTAAGATAATTAGTTTAAATAATAAGAGATAATAGAAGTAATTAAAGTTTTATTATAACAAAGATCAATGACTTTAAATCTGATTGGTATTTTCTTTCTAAATCTGATTTTTTATATAATTAACTATATACTGCCTTATTAAATGTAATTTCATATCAAAATATTAGAGTTCTTATAGGTAATGGTAAAACTTATCAAATAGAAAATATTGTATATAATGAAATACTTAAATTCTATATAGCAAAATAAAATAATTTATATATAACATATTATAGAATTTCTTTTTTAATTATTTTATTCTAATAATTTAAAATATATAATAATTATACATTTTATTTCTTACTCATTAAATAAACACTTTTATATTATAAGTTTAATAAAAAAACAAAACTTCAAAAACTCTACTATACGATTCAATTACTAATAATTCTATTTTATAACCTGCTGTAACGCAGCAAATACTAACTTGTTTATTATAATATTATCAAATTTATAATTTATTTATATAATTTAAAATAAACAAATATCTCACAATAGAAATTATAATTTACTAGACTATTATTATTATTTTATTTTTTGGGTTGTAAAAACCATTCTTATAATAAATACTTTATCATAAGTTTTCCTAGAATTGGATCTAGAGTACCCATTATTAACTTAACAACTGATAATAGTTTAGTCGTAAAATAATGCTAAGCTGAACTTTGGGTCTATAATGAGTATATCCTTGTGGAGTTCAGTCATATGAATTTGGGTTTTAATTATCAGACCATACAGTTTAGTAACTTGCCTAAAATTATTTGACAATTAGTTTTAACTTTACATAAGCTTTATTGAGATCAATATCATCATCATATGATAGACATATTTGTTAAACTTATTTTTTTCCCGTTCATTATATTCACTATAATGATAATGAGTATTTTATTATAATAATGTATTAAATGTGTAGTTTCGCAGTTGAATGATTTTATTATATTGTCTTGTTATTATAATTAATTTATTTTAATCTTTTATATATTATCTTAAATTTCTTTATAAAATTATTTCAAGAAATATTCAAGAATACTGTAATTATGGATATTATTGAAATTATTGACGATAATGCTACACCAGAGAAAATACCAAATGTTAGTTATTATAATAATTATCATGCTGTAAAATACATATATAAAGACTAAATTCTAAAATGTATATATCATTAAAATTAAAAAATAAAGCTTTCTTGCAGCAAATTATTAAATATTAGGATTTATTAAATGGTTTTTTATTAATAAACAATACTGATACATATGGTTGTATGATGTAGTGAAATAGTCAGAAATCAGAATATTGTATAAAAATGCATATAGCGAAGAACTTTTTCCATCAAAATCACAATTTTAAAATTATTTTAATAAAAATTTACCCATCTTTAAAAAAATTTTATTATAGCCCATTTATCTTTTAAGTTTAAAATAATAGTTTTTGCAGAGATATATTGGGTATACATTATATAGGTCATATAAATTTTAACAGTCTGATTAATCAATGTTATAAGACTCAGTATGGTTATTTAGTCTGATGGTGGCCAAGTCTAATTTAAAATTATTTAGTCTGCATAAAAAATTCGCATGATTGCACTCAAAAAGATCGTCTGACTATACTCCATAAGGTACAATTGGCTTGTAACTTGACAGTTATAGTACATACCTTTTCAGAGATGAAAATGTGAGAATTTACGCATAATATGTGACTGTTTCACGCTAATTGGTTGATAATTTGCAAAAAAAATAAACTGAAAAGTCTAGAATTTGCACTTTAAGAGATCGTGATGATCGAATTCTGTTAATTCTAAATTTTTGATTGAAATGTTGGATCGCAATTAATGGGCTATCTCCATATTTAACTGATTGACCCGAATTACACAGCTTGATAATTTTATAGCAAATATAATAATTAAATAATAATTATGGTATACTATGATATGTAAGATAAAATTAATATAAGTAAAGTATTATATGTATAATATTAAAATAATATATATATAACATATAAGTCTCAATTGATTATTTATCAGATCTAATTATTTTGTAACTGAAAAAACTTGTGATCAAATAGACTTAATCATGATTTGTCATATGTAAATCATGCTACATTATTATGAAATAATAAACTTTGGACTAGAAAATTCAATTAACATTAATTTTTGATTTAGAAATTCTTAAGATTAGGACCTTTTATTTTAAGTGGAATGATATTGGGATATTTTAAAATTTTCATCAAAGGAATAAATCTTGTATTTACAACTTTATTCATTTAATGAGACTGGTGACAAGTGATAATATCACCATCTGCTTATATTTATTTTATTAATTGTCATTCAATAAATATTTTAAATGGCATTATAACATATTTCTGAAAAGTTCAAGAAATGTTACAAAACTTGTGGTGAACTTTTCTAAAAGAAAATATCTTTGTTAAATAAAGATTGAGAAAAGTTATTATTTTTTTCTTATAAAAGCTTATCATTATTGTGCATGTTCCAATAGCTTAAGAATCGTAATTAATCATAAAATGAAGATTAAGATACAATTTATTAATGAATAAGAAGATATTTTAACTTGCATTTAGTTCATTTCATTTTGAAAATAATAATAGAAAAATTATGTAGTATATATGTAAATAATATTGCAATTAATAAAATAAAAATGATTTTGAATGCAGTATTATTTTATTTTTACCATTTTTAAATTTACGTTATTTTCATTTATATATAGATAGCCTCTAAGATTTCCTCATAATCTGTACTCGATGGTAAATTATTTTTATATTAGATCATTCAGTATTTGTTATATATGGATGTTATTAATGCTCAGTAAGGATCGATTCGAGTGTAAAACATATTCAAACTCGAACCCCTTAATAAATATTTACAGACCTCTAATTTGATTCATATTAAATATAATCAAATCAAATTTAAGAATAAAATTAATGCAATTAATAATTAGTTATTTTTTTTGCAATTATGTAAATAAATTGAAAAGTTTTATTTAAACGCATATAATATTTATTTGAATTATAACCTATAAAGTTTAATCTCCCAAATTAAATTATTAATCGTTTACTATAACCTTAAAAATTTTTAAAAAAAGATATAAGAAAATACCTAGGTATTAGATTCAACTCTTTTTAAAAATATCTTTGAATAATTAAGACACCTAAGTTCAGTAAATAAATTGATTAAGGTGGAAGGTTTTTCTCAATAAGTTCTTAGACAAAAAGTTCATATTTACAAACAAGTTGCAATGCTTTAAAATATATTATTTTTTTTATATTAGTTAGAAAATAATAACGATATGATAAAAATAAAAAATTTCTTAATCCTTCCTAAAAATCAAAAAGGCAGAAAAATAAAATATTTGTTTTCTGTGACCAGCGATCGAGCCAGAAAGATAAAAAAAATTAAAAAATTAAAAAAAAAGAAGGAAATAAAACTAAATTTAACAAAAAATACATACCGCATATATCTGAGACAAGTCAAGCAAAAAGGAATTTAAAGTTGTATAGATTTTTAATTCGATTACTATGATTTGAAGTGAAAGTAAAAAAAAATAAAAAAAATTAAAAGTAAATAAAACTAAAAATGAAACTAAAAAATAAATTTATTTTGTACTTATAGAATTATAAATAGTATAAAAAAAAGAAAAATAGAAAAGTAAACTTATACACTCATAAGTTTATTAAAAAAAAAAAGAATGCTAAAATTGCTACACTAATAAAAGATAAAACATTATATTAGAATTATCTATGTTTGAAGAATAAGAATATCTAATTACCTTAAATGTAAATTTTTCTTGAGAAATAATAATCTTTTTTACTTAGAAATGAGTTAGTTTATTTGTAAATAAATTTTTTGTATTGCTCTTGTTCAAAATAAATTACTACGTAATAAATAAAATTGATTAATTGAAATTAGAAAATTGAACCTTAAAAATCAAACTCAGAAATGATTCTAAAATCGATTTCAACTTTCTATTCTTAAAAGCTTCAAATAATGAGCTTTAGGTTTATTTGGTAGCACTACAGTCACAGCTATTCACACTATAATGATTTCCAAGCATAATTTCAGTTCCAAAAATTAAATCCTATTAATTGAAACAGAATTCATTCATTATTAGTGGATTAATAATTTAAAAAAGATGAAACAAATCCTTATTAAATTTTGCAACCTTCTAATACTCATATATGAAAAATTATTACTTTAACAATTCTTATATTTTGGTCTCCTTTATTACAACAATTAATCGCAAATATTTATGTTTTGATTTATACAACGATGATAGTATTCCAACTGTTATTGTTGCTCCTATTATCAATTCACCCAATTATGACACCAAAGTTATCAATAATTCTTTATTTTTTATAGCACAAATGGTGCATGGTTTTGTATACAAGAATTTGACATAAATTTTATGAGATTTTCAGTTTTAAGTGTGTTGACTTGATATCTGTAAACTTAAACGATAAACTTTTAATTCAATTCATTGAATTAAATACAAGAAAATATTACAATCACGTTTATATGAAGACACGACAAAAGGCAATAGTAAATAAATTTAACGATTCCTTTATTGAATTCTTGGTTTATTCTAAAATCTTATCTTGAGTTACTTTTTGATTCAAGGGAAAATGCAAGATATTTATATAAAATAAAATAATATAAAATCAACTATAACAAATATAATAAAAAGAATAAATAGTATAACTATGATAAATATAATATATATAATAAATAAGATATAATTAATAAATATAATAAATATAATAAATATATCTAATATGTCTACTTGATCAATATTGATAACTTTACAAATTCTGTTAACTTCATCAACTATATCGATCATTTAGATCACATAACTTTATTTTAGCGCAGTTATGGATCACAGCTTCAATCCTCTCCTTCTAAATTTTGAGCTTCTGCCCAAATTTCCATAGCTTTGTTTATTAGTGACTAGTATACATAACTTGGAAGTTGATAAAGGTTTTTCAATGATATATGTTTTGCTCATTAAATTTGATCTACACCTAGCATTTCATAGAGATAATAAATACGTATTAAGACAGAACTATAATATTTAGTGATAAGTTCTCTCAATTGACTTCATTGTGCTAGTGAAGAAGTTTCTGTTTCTAGAAGTTTTTCTAAGTAATAAGCGTTTACCAAGGTAAGAGTTCGATCTTTTATTCATGAAGCTCTTAATAACATTCGATATGTCAGTTGAAATTTCTTTGTAGATCTATTCCATTTGAAATTTGAATATAGAGAAAAAGCAGGAGTTACTTCTTCAGGTAAAGTTTCGTTTAAATCTTCAATATAAAGTCATTTTATAATAATAATAATGATAAAAATAAAAATGAAGTAAAAAGAAAAATCTAAATCTGAAAAGAAGGGTCTTTATATATTTTTAAAAGATCTTCATTTACTGAATAACGAAGTATATGACCATCTAGTTCTTTTATCTTATAAGAGCCATTTAGTAAGATTTGATAGATATAATAGGGGCCTTTTCATTTTTGATTCAATTTTCCAGAATAAGTTTTATCTTTTGCAGCTTTGAAGTACAAAACTTTATCTTCAATTTCATGTGAAACAGAAATTCTTGTATTTTTATCATGGTACTTCTTTTGTTGCTGTTGTGCTAATTGTATTTGTACCTTTGCATCTAGTTACATTAGGGTAATTTGTTGATCAAATGATCAATTCTTTCTTGGATAGTAAAATTCTGGTTGGTACAAAGGTCATTAGAATCATCAGAATTGTTAATAGGTAACATTGCATTTTGTCTATAAATTAAATAAAAGGGTTCAATTTTTGTGGCTAATTGTTTGCTTGTGCAATAAGTAAATAGAACAGGAGCAATATATTAGTCCTATTGAGTAGATCTTTTAGCCAATTTTGCTAATAATTCACATAGAGTTCTATTGAATCTTTCTACTAATCCATTCATCCTAGAATGATAAGAAGTAGATAAATTATGACGAATTTGAAATTGTTCCATTAATTCTGTAACTAATTGATTATTAAAATGAGATTTCTTATCTGATAAGATCTTAGTTAGACATCCATATTAGCAAATAATATCCTCGTATAAGAACTTGACAATACTTTTAGCAGTATTATCCTTACCTGCTTTAGCTTCTAGCTATTTCATTAAATAATCTATGGTAACAATTATATATTTATTTCCTCTACTAGTTTATGATAAAGGTCTAACAAAATCTATTCCAATTCTATAAAATGGTGAATCAACTGGAATAGGATTTAATTCATTCTTTGTTTTAGGCCTTTCTTGTCGTTGACAAGCATCATATGATTGAACATATTTTTTGATACTTTTATATATTTAAGGCCAATAATATCTAGTATGAACTTTGTTAAACATGATGTTAGTAAAAAAATGTCCAGCTATTTGATCATTATGCATCATGTAAAGAATTGCATCTAGTTCGGTTTCTTTGATAACCTTTAGAAACTTTTCATAAGCATTTCTTTGTCTTTGCTTTTTATATAAGAAATTGAGTCGAACTATATAAAATTTTGATTGCCTTTTTAATTTTGCAATTTCGTTTGAGTTAAAAGATGTAGGTAATTGATTTAAGATTATAGTTAACGACCAAAATTATGCGGACATTTTAAAATCAAAAAAAAATTATATACACATAATAAAATAAAATAATATTTAATAAAATAAATACAAATATATCTTTATTTATTGATTTATAAAAAATTTAATAATTAATTCTATTTCTATTTGCGGCAATTCATCATGATATAATATTGATCAGTTTTTTGTAATATTCTAGAGGAATATCTTTCCATGCATCCTTTAAATACTTTTAAGTACTTTAATACTAGATGGTGGTAGAGTTAGTGTTAAAGAACCGGATTTCGCAAAGACGTTTATGAATAATATAAACAGCTGTTTTATTGCTCACTAGCTGTTTAGCTATGGTATAATCTGACTGTCTACATTATAACATAAGCAATAACACCATGAGTTTTAGGAGTAAGTATTTTCATATTTGACATGAACTTACTTAAAAGAGAAAAGGTTTGGGGTATTGTTTATTATTATAAGTAAAAAAAAATGTATTGTTTTTAATTATATAATCACGTAAAGATTGAGCTGCCTAATTTTGACAAATCAAAATGTCCACATAATTTTGGTCGTTGACTGTATATATATAAATAAATTATTATATTAATTGAGTTTCATGATATTTGAGCTGTCTATCACAATGTAAACACTTTCGCTTTCACTCTAAATACTTATTACTAATATTTCTTAAGTAAATATGGGTATGAATCAAAATATTCAAATGTGGGAAACAAGAAGACGTTGAGGGTTTTCAAGTATATAATAAAGCTGGAAGTAAAGGTTTTTTTGTTGAACTAAGATTGGTTCATTCATTAATTAAGTAATTGGAGTTCATATCCAGTTGAATTTGTCCTAGGCTAAATCCAATAGTACAATTATGTTCAATTGTTCCATATTGCAGATTTCTCTTACAGGCTTTACAATATGTATAGATATGATGGTCTTCGATGTCACAACTATAATTACATTGTGATCCTTCTTTAGTTATTAGTTGATTAGCTATAACTTGCTTAATCTCGATATTTTCTTTAAAAATATCTTCCAATTCATTTTTAGGACATTGATATCCTACAGTAATTAAAGGTACATGGGAATATTATGACATCAATTCTTCCTTTAAGTCCATTTCTTCTTGTGATCATTCTGATGAAGTTTCACTGTTTTCAGAAGAAATATGCCATTCTATTTCTTTGTCATTATTTTCGTTTGTTATAAGCATAAAAACTTCTTTTGAGGAATTATCTTATTCTTTTTCAGAGATTAATCGAGATAATGCATCAGCATTAGCATTATTTTTCCCAGGTCTGTGTTGAATATTAAAGTTATATTATTGTAATTCCATTATCCATCGTGTACATTGTCCTTTGGTATTTTCAAAGTTCTTAACCATTTAAGGGTAGAGTGATCAGTCACAACAGTAAAAGGTTTAGAGCTAAGATAATGATGAAAGTTTCTAATAGCTCAAACTACTGCTAAATATTCTTGATCTGTAATTAGGTAGTTTTGTTCAGCTTTGTTCATGCTTTTGCTCACGTATACAATAACATGTTCATTTTTATTTTCATTGAGTTGAAATAATACTGCTTCAAGTCCTACTCCTGAGGTATCGATATAAGTATGAATTCCTTAGAGAAGTTAGGGTATTGAAGGATTAGTGATATAATTAGTTTTTCCTTTAATTTATCAAAGGATTTTTGCTGATTGTTTGTTCAAATATAAGAGGCATCCTTCTATAATAAGGTTATTATTAGTTTAGCAATTTGAGAGAATCCTTTCACAAACTTTTAATAATATGAAAACAATTCAAGGGCTGCTCTTAATTCAGTTAATCCTGTAGGTAGGAAGTTCTTTGATTTTTCGAATTTTTTTAGGATCTGGTTGCAAACCACTTCTTCCTACTATGTGTCTAAGGAATGGAATATTTGGAAGGCAAAATTGACACTTTTTCAATTTAATCTTTAATTTTGCCTTTCTGATTGCTTCGAATACCATTTGCAAATATTGTAGATGTTTTTCATATATTTTTGAATAGATGATGATATCATCTAAATATACTGCTACAAACTTATAGAAGTATTCTTGTAAGACAAAATTCATTAAGCGTTAAAAAGTTCCAGAAGCATTTTTTAATCCAAAAGGCATTTTTTTGAATTTGTATAGACCATATAGACAAATAAAAGCAGTTTTCTTATGATCACTTTCTTCTATTTCTACTTGCTAATATCCACTAGCAAGATCAAGTGTAGAAAACCAACTTGCATTTCTAAATTTCTCAAGCAAGTCATCAATGAGTGGAAAGGGATAAGCATCTTCTTTAATTATAGCATTAAGTTTTCTATAATTAATACAAATGTGTGCATCTCCAGTTTTCTTGGATACAATAATGACTGGAAAAGCCCAAGGGCTTTTTGACTTTTGGATAATATCATTTTTTTCTATTTATTTAATTTCTTCTTGGAGAAATTTTAATTTAAATAGATCTTTCAGATGGTATGCAGGACCAGCAATTGGTTTATGATCTCCTGTAGAAATTTGATTTTGAAACAAAGTTGTATGACCAATTTTTGTTTGACTAAGAACACAGATATCTTTATTTTCTTCAATAAATTGCTCAAAAATTTCTTGTTGATTAGCATCCAAAGGTCCAACATGTAAGTCTTCTTAGATATTCCATTTATTATTTTGAGACTGTGGCTGTTTAGCTTGAGCTAAAAATACTGCTGAGTTGTCATCCTAAGGGTTAGCAAATAGCTCATTTTCATCAAAGTCAAATAAATTTTCTTCGTCAGAGAAGTATTCTTCACTATTAAAATAAAAGATATCTCGTTCGTCAAGATCTTTATCTTCGTATTAGTCATTGTAAGTTAAATCATCAATTACATCGATTAGTTCATCTATAGATGTATCAGATTTTTCATCTAATTCAACAGAAGAACTATCATAAAAAGTAATTAGAACAGAGGCAGATTTCGTAAGATATCTGAACTTCACTTTTCTTTCATCAAAGTCAAGAATGGCTTTAGTTCTTTTAAACTAATCAGTTCCTAATAGCAAGTTTTTATCAGGAGACTCAATGACTTGTAGAGTTATCAGCATACAAATAGATCCAATGGTCATTTTGACAGTATTGATCTTTTCTAAAGCTTTAACTCTTTTTCCATTGGCAGTATTGATAATTATTTTTGATGGTTCATCAATCTTTAATTTAAGTCATTTGACTAAACTATTTGTAATAATACTGATAGCTGTACCAGAGTTAAGGATAGCTTGCACATTATTATGATGAATTTGAATAGTACATCTGATTGCAATTGTAGGAGTATTATCATTATCACTCATATATTCGTCATCAAGGTCAACATTATTGGTTTCTTTAATGATAGCTCTTTTTAAAGCATTAGCTAAGTTTCTTCTTTGATCTGGATATTTTAACTATTATCCAAGTTTTGCAGATGAAGGTAAATTTAGAATATCTTCAGCGATATTATAAGCAGCTAATTGATCAACAGTAGAGGGGATGCGTGATATTTTTCTTCAAAATTTCTTAACCTTTCGAGTTGAACTTTCTTCTTTAATATTTATCAGAGTAGTAATAGGAATTGGTTTACTTATATTTCTATTTTTAATCTTATTTCTTGTTGAGATTCAGATATTCTTTTACTTTTCTCTTTAGCATTTTTCCTGTTAATAGTATATAGGGTAACCCTTACTCTAGGAGTAGTATAAACTTCTTCATAATTTTCTTCTTCACCTTCTGAATCAAAGTCAGAATAAACTTTGACCATATTTGCATCCTTTCTCTTTTTAGGAGGTAAATCACATTCCCTAGAGTAGTGACCTTTCTTTTGACAATTAAAACAAGTGATTTGGAATTTATCTAGTTTTTGTCCTGTGACTTTGAGTCTTATCTGAGTCTGAACATTTAAAGCTGAAACTATATTAGCATAATTAAGAGTTAGTTTTTCCATTTGTTTAGTTAAGGCTTCAAGAGCATTATCACTAGGAGCTCTATCCTTTCGATCTACTTGACATTCTTGTCTTTCAGCTTATATTTCAAAATAAACTCCAGCTTCATAATCGATAGCCTCTTGAATTACTTCATTAATATTTGCAGGTTTACTAGCAGCAACATATCATACTAAATCCTTTTTCAATCCCTTTAGAAATAATCTAATGATATATAGTTCAGGTAGATTACTATCAGGGTCTACCTTTTTCCTTAATCTCTTAAATCTTTTAGAGTACGATTCTACTTTTTCGTTCTTTCTTGAAGAATATCATTAAGTTCATAATGCTATTTGTTTTGTTGTTCAATCATAGAGAAATGGTTTACAAATTTAAACGTAAAGGTTTCAGCACCATCTTCATCATCTACAACTCTCCAACCTTGATCAAATGTAGTATTCTCATACCAATCAGCAGCTACATGATCGAGAAATCCTCCAGCAATTTTAACCATTCATTTATTATTCCAGTTGTTAGCTTTCGCAGCTTTTCAAAATGAGCAATCCAATCAGATGAGTCCTCTTCACTTTTTTCTGAGAAGTGTTTACTGGAACTAAATTAGTTTCTCTCTTCAGTGACTGGTGTAGAGGTCTGTTTTGGACTTCCTAAGTGAGTTGATTGATAGAAGTTGTGAGTTGGGTAATGAAGGCATTAAATTGGTCTGCGTCTATTATGTTTCTTCTTGAGGGTTCTAATGAGAAAAGTACTAAAGGTTGTAATTCGGTTGCTATAGGACGTTCAAAGTTGACTGAATAATAAGATTCTTCTAATATACGAATAACAATGAAGTTAAAATCAAATCTGAAGTCAAAAGGTTAACAAAGGTTAAACTATATAACAATAATTTGGCTTTTCTTTTTAGAGTTTTAATGAGCTATAATTCACTAAAATGTTGTTGATACTGATCAAACAAAGTTACTGGTTTTCCAGTATATACAAGAGCACCAAATTCAGTGCTAAAAAGACAATAGTAAATGAATTAAATGATTCCTTTATTGAACTCTTGGTTTATCCTAAAACCTTATCTTGAGTTACTTTTTGACTCAAGGGAAAATACAAGATATTTATATAAAATAAAATAATATAAAATCAACTATAACAAATATAATAAAGAGAACAAATAATATAACTATGATAAATATAATATATATAATAAATAAGATATAATTAATAAATATAATAAATATAATCCATATATCTAATATGTCCACTTGATCAACGTTGACAACTTTAGCAACTCTGTCAACTTCTTCAATTTCGTCAACTATGTCGATCATTTAGATCACATGACTTTATTTTAGCGCAGTCATGAATCACGGCTTGAGTAGTCATAAAACTTATTATCGTGATCACCAGTATGATGTAGACGATCTTGTTTTTTAATATTTTTAGTGATTATCACGAAGTTTATATGAAAATTAGTTATACTAATAATTAAACTATTACCGTATTCCTCCGAAAATAGGCAACCCCGAAATAGTATTATATCCGAAAATAAGCAACATGATGCTTTAAATTAATATAACTTTATAATTGTTATTTAAAAAACAATTGAAAATATATTTATAATAGATTCTTAAATTTCATATTAAACACAATCGCTAGCACTATTATTGTCATTATTAATATCACTCGCATCATCATCATCACAATCACCATCATCGTTATTGGTATCAATGTCGTCTTTATCAATAATCTCTAAATCAGAATCTGGTTCATTTAAGTCAATCGATAGTTCACATG
>CAJVPP010002828.1:0-13416 GCA_910592005.1 Funneliformis mosseae
TAGAAGATCTACATGGCAATAAAATTGACTTCCTATTCTACCAATTAAATCTATCTAAAATTTTACCTGTCACAACGTGTAGAATTTCAAAATAGAGGAGTATTACATATACATTCAATACTTTAGGTTAAAAAAAGTATAATAGAAATGATAGCAGAAATTCTATTTAGATCTGATTTACCAAATCAAAACTTTATATCAGAACTTTACCAATTAGTATTAATACATCAAATTCATACATGTAATCCTAGATAGTGTAGTAAACTGATATCTTCAGGTTAAACATGCAAAAAAAACTTTTCTTGACCATATTCTCTAATTATATATTATAATATTAAAGAATCTAAATATATATATCAATATATAACTAAAAAGGGTAGATGGGTAGTTTTTTACTATCTACCTACACTTTTATTATGGAATGCTCACATGAATATACAATATGTGAGTATTAAAAATCTTAGTAAATATTTAACCAAATATGTTATCAAATCAGAACATTCATATGTATTTAATATATTAAAAGATGATAAGTATTATGAGCATATAATTAATCAATGATTAAACTTAATAGAGTGTATATTTTATTATTTGGTAAACAATATGCAAATCATTGGTAAAAGTAAAATATCTACCTACTGAATCACCAATAACTCGTTCACGTGCAATAAGACCAATATCAACAATATTAGAAGATGATAATAATTCATATTGAAAAGATACAATTGAAAAATATTTTGCACGTCTATATGATGAACAATTTGATAATATAACTTATCCTAATTATTTTAAAAATTATACATTATCATTAAAAAACCTTCAAATAATAAAATTTACAAAGATGATTTAAACTATTATATTGTTAAGAAAACATTTCTATTAATTATACATTACAGACAACTTAAAATTCAGAATATAGAACTATATTTTTATCAACAATTACTTATAACAATATCTTGCAAATCAAAAGATGAATTACTTAGTAATTTTACATCTTATCGAGAAAAATATTTAAATTTACATCTAGATTTTTAGAATTCAATTCAAAATTCTATAAATACAATAGTAATAGAAAATAGATATTCATTACAAAATCAATTTAACACAACCATAACTAACATATTAGAAAACCTTAAAGTTAAAATTACTTCACAAATATCAAAAATTCTTATCAAATAATTAGATAATTTAAAATTAATACCATCAAAATTTTTGCTAAATGCAATGTTAAATTTATTAGAAGAACAATACATTGTATATAATATTATATCTATTCTTGAACTAATATCATAATCTAAAAAATATCTATTTTTCTTTATTACAGGATCTGATGGAACTGAAAAATCATATTTAACAAAATTAATTATTGATTGGATAAAATCAGAAAGAAAAACTTATCTTTTAATAACACCAACAGGAATAACTGCACAAAATGTTGAAGGATTTACTATTTATTCTGCATTTAGAATAGTATAAATAGAATCAGACTATCAATTATTGGATTTTTATAATCTTGAATTTAAAAAAAATTATAGAAAATTCAAGTATTAATTATAGATGAAATACCAATAGTTTCTACTTCATTATTTAATTTTATTTCTAATTTATTTGCTAGAATTCACAATTTTGATATAGCATTTGGAGGTATCTGTATAATAGTTGCAGATGATTTGACACAACTTTCACCAGTAAGAGGTGAAGCTGTATTTTATTCATCAGTATAGCAATTTTTTCATCCTTTATTTTTGTACAAATTCCAAAGACATAATGAAGGTAATAAATTCTATAAAATGTTGGAAGAAATTAGATTTGGAAAAATATCAAATGTAACCTAGATAAAACTTACAGAAAAAGCTACAAATTATAATAATAATCAATCTTCAGATTCATTATTAATAATAACACATATTGTTGAATATTATGAAACATCAAAACAAATCAACAACACAATTTGCAACCTTCTTCCAATTAATAATGAAAAATATTTATTAGCAGAAGCTATAGATTTTATAGAAGGTAAACAAGTATCACTAGAACTTGTTTAAACAGAATTTAAAATAAAAAAAATATGCCACCAACAGTTAGACTCCAACAAGGTGCACAAGTTATGTATCTAAATAACTCATTAATAAAAGAAGGTATATGCAATGGAATTATCAGTGCAATCACTGATATAGATAAACAACAATCAAGTATACAAATAGCATTTTGTGTGCAATTATTCAAGGATGGATTACAAGAGAAACATTCTACTTTTATTCAGGGGTCAACATACATCTAGAATACAGTTTCCATTACAAAACACATTTTCTTTAACAATTCATAAAACACAGGGTCTTACCTTACATTCCATTTCAATAGATCTTAGCCAACTATTTACACCTAGTCAAGCATATACAGTCGCCACTGGTTATAACGAACCTGTTTATACCGAAAACTCGTTATATCAAACCAAGTGGTGCAGAACCGAATTTTTTATAATTAATTGCACTGGATATACTGAAATTATATAGTAAAATGCCATACCGCATCCGAACTTATGTTGGCCAAACCAAATATATTAGCCACGTATTTGATAAACCGAACGATCACGTGACTTAAACTAATATATAAAATTATCGTAATCTTTTTTTTCATCGAAACACAGAAATTTTGTTTAAAGAACTCCGATATCATGTCAAGAAAAAGGGGATATTCTTTCAGCTGCACAAAATCCAAGTCTTCCTAATATAATATTGAACTTACACACCAATATTTATTGGGGCAATAATTTTGTTAATAAAGTATAATAATATACAAAGCTGTGAATTTTAAATGATGTGATTTTTTAAGTTTTTTACCAAGGTGTAGATAAATTTACGCAAAATATGGACATTAATGGAAGATTTTAAGTTAAAATTGTACAAAATTAATGCTTAAAGAAGTAAAATTTAATCTTTCATTTATCTTATTATGCAAGGTAAACATTTAAATGTTAATACCGATATTACTAATATGATCACATGTCTTTAATTTATTGGTAGACTCTATATACCGAACAGTTCGGTATATAGATTGAGCATCATATAACGAACTCATCCTATACCGAACCAAACCCTACAGAACGGAGGGTTCGTTATATCCAGTGGCGACTGTAGTAAAAATGAAAAACAGAGGTCAACTTTGTATGTAAAAATTTATTATTAGAAATTTTTTGCCGATCATTTAATTTCTGCCGGTTAATTCTACTTACTGAATACGATATTTTAAAATCGTACTTTTTTTAATAATATATTTATTTCAAAATCGCATTTATATTAATCACTTTTTCGAAAAAATTTTAATTTTATATGAAGAAATATTTTCGTGAAATTTTAGGTGAGAATACCAAGAATAAGGAATTTTTATAAAATAATTTAATTGGAGTATATAATATACGAAAAAAAATCTCTATTGATAAATTTTTATGATACCGCGTGACAAATATTGGAAGTCACGTGGAGTGAAATTTTTTCTGACGATACTGGGTAAGATGATTCCATATACCATGGGAGAAATAAAATAATAAAATCTCAGATTTATCTACCAAATATAAAATGGTTGAAATATGCAAACACTATTATGTTTTTTGTTCTGAATCACAAGGCTTATCTTATCAGCCTCATTTATCATAAATATATTTCATTTTCGAATTCAAAACTTAAATTTTTTTTACGCAAAATAAAGGACAATGAGATTGAAATCAACCAAATCCTCTGTTTTGATCGTGTCGACAATTAATTTAGAAGATGAAACGAAAGTCAATTGTGCTGATAAAACTGTGCATACTAACTTTTCACGAATTCTTCATTTGATTAATCTTCTCCAATTACGGCTTGATATTTAATTAGCTCCTCTCAAAACATAATTCTCAAGAAAAGCGCGAAATCAATTCAAATCCATCACATACTAAGCAAATCTACTTCGGAAAGGACCAGCCAAAGAACAAAGAATATCCTATTATACGTGAAAAAATAAATAGATAAATAATTACCGCCATTACCTTTATTGACCCATACAAAAGATCTATGATAATTCATAAACGTGGATCGGACAATATAATTTGTCCTTACATTGATTATTCAGATGATGGTTATTATAAATAATATCATATCTTCAATATCTTTTATTTTATTGGGTTAGAATAAAATAAATTTCCTATTTGATAATAATCTTAATAATCTTAATTATTTTCCAAATTGATTATAAATTTATTCCAAAAAGTAAAATAAAAAAAAAATCATGATCTATATACAATTAGAAAATAAATCGGAATTTACAAAACTGTCCCTCAGAAATTACAGTAATCTATGGCTAATGAGGTTTTGAAAAACAAATTGAAGATAACATAATATGAAAATATAAAAAATATGATGTATTATTTGGAAATGATTTACATTTACCTTCTATAATTGGAAAAAAATATGATGGATTTAGAAACAAAAACCATTTTTCCCAACATATGAATTTTTTGTTATAGGATTTAATCTTCTCTTACTATTTTTACTTCTTGGACCATCGAGTTGAACTTTTCGATGTTTCTTACTCCCACGTTAATAGGTAAGTTATATGGTGGAGAATCGCCTATTTCTCCGTCGTCTCCGATACCATCAGGCATAGTTTCGCGATGCCAAATATCATTGCTAAATCTTTTTGAGCCTTTCTGATGAACAAGTTTCCTACGATACCTTTTATATTTTCTGGATGGAAGTCGAAATCGTAACAAACAATGTTCTTCTTCTTCATTTGCTATAGAATTAACGAATTCTAATCCTTTGTTACGGTCTTCAGTAATATATTTGGTTGGGTGTGCCCCATATCTTGCGGGGACAAGGCCTTGATCATTCAACGATCCTTCTGCCTCGGTAACATTCATTTTTCGATATACTTTGACCGTTGGTGAATCTGAATCACTTGAGGAGTCATCGGTCCAAATAGGTGAATCTTGATCAGAAGTACTTTCTTCGGTGTCAGAGTTAATAACATATCCAACATCATAGTCCAAACGTAATTTGGAAAATAACTTTTCGAGTGCATCAATCGAACTCTGTCCGTTCATATTTTTTTTTTTTTTTTAGTGATACTTCTACGGGAATTGTGTGGGGCTGCCGTTTAAATGTCTTTCGTAGTGTTTGTTAATTAGACCAAATAAAGCTAGTAAGATGAAAACAATGTATCTTATGATTCTTACATAAGTAAATTTTTATTATTCCTTTTCAAGAACTTTATCCTTTTAAAATATTCCGATAAAAAGATTTCATTTGTCAACAACGTTGCCTCTCATTTATTTTAAATTTTTGCTCCTTTTACTTTATAAAATTGAGGGTAAAGTGAGAGTTATGATCATATATTACTTTGAACTAATGAATTTTTATTTTTATTTTTTATCCTTAATTACTTAATTATTTAAACGTAATTCTATTTTTATAAAAATTATGTTTATTAATGAAAATACCTCGAGAGAAACTTGTTTAAATTCTGTTTGATAGAAAAAAATTCGTTTGTGAAATCAAAATAGGGTAAACTAGCATACAGTATCTTACCTAATCTCATTTGTTGGAAGGGGTGGAATACCAAAATTTCACGATCACGTGATTTGTATTACAGAGTATATTACGCGATTTTTATATTGTTATCGAGCAAACTTACAAAAGAATGAAGGATTCATTAGAACAGGGTAATTCGATGTTCTCTGATTATCTTCGGGTAATAAAACTGCCGAAAAAAGGTGAGATTATTACGCGTCATGTTTTTTAGGTTTATGTGATACAAATTTAATTCGTTGATTACGCATATATTCCACACGAATATTAAGATTTTATAAATTATATTTATTACCACTAGGGAATGGGGACCATTGTTAAGTCCGGAACGATTTTAACAAAAAAAAAATATTGCAAAAGCCAATCAGCATTGACTCAACTATTGAGCGGGCGGACATCCAGACTTTTGCGTAGAATTATAGTCCTTCGCTACGCTCCGGACCAATGAAATATTTATGCACTGCTTCAAAAAAATAACGACCTTAATCGTGGTAGTTTAGTGTAAATAACTGAGAAGAAAGTGTGTATGAAAAAAATAAAAAAAAATATCAGTACTTATTAATAAAGTTTAAAATTAATTGTCAGTTCTTTGAGCAGTTATAAAAGGTATTTTCCCTTAGATAATTGAAATCTTTAAAATTAATAATTTGCACATTATCAACTTTTACGCAATGTCAAACATAAACGAATAGATGATTGCTTTAAGAAACATATAATACCTCGTTTTTCTGAAAAAATCCAAAGAGAGCATTTTTTTCTTTGGATGTTGTGCATCAAGTATTACTATATTAAGTTTGTGGTGGAAGTATGTGTTAAAATACATCGATTTAGTAAGAATATTCTTATAAAATTAATTTAACTATAGTAACAAAAGTTTAATTACGAAAAAATTCTTCAATAATAAATTTTTTATATGTTACCATATATAGTTTGATTTTAATTAGTTGACAGAACATAGTCAACCTCCCCGATAATGAATTAGTTCTGTTGATATCAATGTTAACATATCAACTAAGGTGAGGAGTGTATTATTTGCGACTCGATGGTGTACCATCATGATGGCACTTTAAAACATAAAAAACATGGTTTTTTGATAATTGTAACACCTTCATATTTTGTACTCTTGATTTTGCTGACTGTAAATTCGTTGGTATTAGGCAACGGAGAGACACAACGAATATGCATTTTACAACTTCTTCGAGCATGTAATATTCACTGTTGATGAGCGCAAATTTTATAATTTGTTGTATTTTCATCATGACCTCGGCCAAGTGTTCCAGACTCTTCATGATATTGAACTTGTTTTTCCTGGAAGGTCGATGGACAAAATCCAATGGATACGTTAAAATTTTATCTTCTTTCCCTTATGACCGAAAGGATAATTTTTTCTCTGAGTCCTACGTTAAATGATTTGTTGAATACATTCGAACATTTTTTTTTTTCCTGCACAATTCCACTCTCTTTCAGTCATTCTATTATTAAAGTATTTAAGCAAGCATACAGTCTTAAAAATATAAAAATGTTAGTATAAAAACAAAAGGTAATACATTTCTCAACGCTACAATATGATGGAATACCTTTACATATAAATAATAGATTTTAAAATCGTAAAACAAACTTGTCACCAACTTTGTTTGGCTTTCTGTTGCAACTGTTACCATATATAGTCGTTACCGATTCGTGTACCCCTTATAGTCACAGGCATCGGGACCCACCGTAATGAGTGATTATAAGGGAGGTATTCTTTGTTATAATCACATATTATTTTATTATACAGATAAATAAAATATAAAAAATTTTTTTTTATTATAGAATTTTATTTCTTTTAAATAAATTTATTCATAATATCTGATTTGTATTAATAAGTTTTGAATTTTATAAAGTTAATAAGGGCCCCTGATTACGAAAGTATCACATTAAGATAACCGTATCGTACACTTTAGGAATAATTCTCCTAAGTAACATAAGTGTAACCATGTACACTTTGGTCATTTTAATACTAGTAAACTTAGTAGATATCACATCAATTATCACGATAAGATTCCAATCATCATAATCAGGGGCCCTAGTTAATATTAAATGTATTTGTCTATTTGATTTTTTTTTATTTTTCATAAAGTCAAAGCATAAGCTAATGATTATTATAGCAATACTATGATTTACTCATTAAAGTTGATGGTCTTGTATCAAATTTGATTCTACTTTTTTAGAACCTGAATATGTTTTAAAATTTAATAATAAAAATGTTTTAAATTTTCTAAGATATTTAATGAAAGAACTTTTACAATCAATTGATTTTTTTAATATTCAATAATTATAGTTCTCAGCGAAAAGAATGGTGGCAAGTTTTTTTTGAATAATAAAAGAATTTTAAATTTTTTTTTATTCTCAAATGCTTTTGATTAAGAAATTATACACTCAAAAAATTAAAATATAAAAAGTATTCTCCTTTTCTTTCAATTTGGATTTAAATACAAGTTAAAATACTAAAAAATTAGAAAGTTAGCCTTTTTTCTTATTAATTTAACTTCATGCTTTCTATTTTCTACTTTTTTAAGTTAGAATATATTATTTCTATTGTAAAACATTTAGCTAAACATTTTTTTATTAGTGAGTGAAGCTTGTTAACATAGTAAAATGTTTTGTAATCTTAATTTTAATGATTAAATACTCAAATTTGACCTTGTTTTACAATTACAAAAATTTTTTTATATTAAAATATGTATTGCAAACTTCAAACAATACACATAGTATTTAGACTAGTAATACATATAAAATACTATGTAATTGTTTATATAAATCCTTACAAAAAAATGTTAATTATATAGTAAAAGATTACATTGCCATTCTTTTCACTGAAGACTGTATTACATCTACACAAATATTACTTTTTGAATATTAACTGATTTGCCTTTTTATTTATCTTTAATAATAATTAATACTCTATATATATTTTATATAAAACCTTTTAGTCTGTAAATTTAAAATCAAATTAATGTTTAGTTTACTTTTGTTCTTAGAAGTTCTTAAATAACATTATCTTATAATTTATAATTAAATATTATTGTATCCTAAATATTTAGTAGAATATAAAAACTGTTTATATTTAGTTTATTATATAATCTTTTAACAAATAAATAATATACTATTATTTATACAACCATTTTTACATAACAATTAACTTATTTTACTATTTAATTTTCTAATTTCATTAAAATCTTATTTCTTGAATTTTAATCTATAAATACATAATATAATACTATTAACTTTATTGATTTTATCAAAAAAATTATTTCTAATTCCTTTTATTCAAAAACTCTTTAATTTTTTAATAATAAATCTTTAATATTTGATCTTCTTTCTATACTTATTACTATACTTTTATATAAATTAAAACTTTTTAAATAAAGTATTACGCTATTTTAAATAATTTAATAATATATTTGATTTAAATAAAAACAAATTAATATTACAGTTTATTTCTTTTAACTCTTATTTATTTTAATTTTCTTTTTTTTATTTTTTTCTTTAAATATAATATTAAAGCTCTAAATAAATTAAATCAAATCAGATAATCTTATAAACTAATCTAATCTATTTGATTTAAAAATTTTTAAGTTAATTTAAATTATTTTAAATAATTTGATTTTACTTTAGATAGAGATTAGGTCAATTTAGATAATTTAATATTTAAATTAAAAATAGGTACTACAATTAAAAAAATGTTATAATTGAGTTGTAAATTGTAATGTAATTAAATTTTCTTATAATATAATTTAGTTGCAATTCATAAAAAATTTGAAAATAATTATGAAAACTATTTTTATATTGAATAATCTTATCTAATCTAAATCTTGTTTATTTAGATTAGAACATTAAATAGTTTAGATTAATCTAAATATTCTGGTTAATTTAACTTAATACTTTTTTTAAGTAGATCAGGTTAGATAATCTGTTTTGATTTAACTAAATCTGTTAAATCTGAAAATCCAAGTTATGTTTATACATCATTTTTATAAATGATAATAAACTTTTTCAAAATAAACTATTTAAAATGAATAATAATGAACTATTTAAATTAAATGATAAGAAACTATTCAAAATTAATAATAAAAAATCATTCAATTAGAATAATAATAAATTGTTTAAAATAAATAATAATAAAATATTTATTTTGATAATAATAAATAATATTTATTAAATAATAATAAATTTTTTAAAATGAATTCTAAGAAAATTTTCAATTAGAATGATAATGAATTATTTAAAACAAATAATATTAAATTATTTAAAATAAATAATAATAATTATTTATTTTGAATAATAATAAATTATTCTTATTAAATGATAATAAATCTTTTAATTAGAATGATAATGAAATTAAAATAATTCTATTAGATTTTTAAGTTAAATCAGATAATAGATTAATATAACTTAATTTAAAATTCTAATAGTATCCACTAATTAAATTTTGTAACTAAACTTTTTGTATTAGATAATTAAACTAATTTTAGTTTAGAATAATATAAAATTGATTTTAATTTAATTTTATTTTCTTAACTAGATAAAATTTTTGTATTCTCTATTTTATAATTTATAATTTTGTATAATTTTACTTTATTTTTAATAAAGTTTATTTAAAATTATTGTATAGTAAAAAAAATTATAATATTTAACATTTAATATTATATTATCAGTTCTTTTAAATACATTTTTTAAATGTATACATTATATATTTTCTCTTTAAATAAATATACTTATTTAATTAAATATATAAAAATTATATAAAAATATTTTTCTTTAAATATATATTTTAAAATTTTTACTATAATTTTAAAGGAATGTATTTAAAAAGAGTTAATTATATTTAGATATTTTTAATAATAGTATTTTTAAAATTTAAATAAATATTTATAAAATATATTAATTTTTTAATTTTTATAAATAATTTATTATATAATAATTATAAAAAAAATTTAATTTTTAAATTTATTTTATTAAAACTTATTAAATAATAATATTTTATATTTCTAAAATTAATAGATAATAAAATATAAAATTTAACTTTTTTTTTTATAATATTTTATTATATACTTATCTTAAAAATTGCTAATTAATTTTATTTTTTATTTTAATTATTAAATAAATCTTTATTTTTTTTTTTAAAGTTATAATAAATTTTTATCATTTTTTTAAAAAATTTTATATAATAATATCTTAAAATTTAATTTGTTAATAATAAATAAATAAATGCAAAATAATTAATTATTAATACTTAGTTTTCTTTATTTTTAATTTACTTTTCAAATAATTTATTATTTATTTAGTTTTTATTACTTTACCTTATAATTTTACTATTTTTTTTTAATAAAATTAAAGTACACTCTAATGATTATTATAATTATTTTATTGATTAATTTTACTAAAGCTAATAGTTTTTAAATGAAAATAAATATATTTACTTTTAGATTTTTGTATATCTTGAATTTTTAATAATAAAATTATTTTTTACTACTAATATAGTTTACTATAAATAATTACTTTTAATAATTTTCAATAACTTTTTTATTTAATAAAATATTATAATGCTAATATTAATTAAATTATCATTACTTTATCTTTAATAATAATAATATATTATTTAACATATCTTTATTTAAAAACTTAAGTTTAAGTTTTTATTTAAACTATTTTTAATTTTAAAAATTCTAAAGATTATCATTTAACTTTATACAATTATAAATAATAATATTTTAAATACTTTTATTGATTTTAAGATTTTATATTTAGATTTATAATAAGAATATATCATATACTCAAAATATAATAAATATATACTACTTTTTTCATATTTTTTATTTGCTTTTTCAGTTGTCTATAATTATATAATATTTTAGTTAAATAATAAAAAACGGAATTAATTATTAAAATAGTAATATAATATAATAATTAAATAATATTGTTTTTAATTTTTATACAATATTTTTTATATAATCTAATTTAACTCTTTTCAATAATAATTTCTTAATTTTTAAATTTCTTTTAGCAATTTATCATAATGTTTTTTAAAAAATAAATCTTTTTAAATTAATTATTATATTATTGATAAATAATTTAAAAAAATATAAAATATTTCTGATTATAATAAAAAGCATATTTTTTTATTATAAGTTTTATTTTTTTAATTCTCAATTTTTTTTTATTTATTTTTTTAAAATTATCTTTTAAATATAATATTTACAAGTTAGTTTTTAATCAATATTAATTAAAATCTTATACTAGATTAAAATTTATTAAATTTATTTATTATTTCTTAAACTGTAAAATTTTTTAAACAAATTTGTTTACTTATTTACTATAAATTTTCTTCTGATTTACTTTTATGAAAAATTAAAATTTAAAAAAAAATTTTTTTAAATTAATTTTATAAATATATATATAATCATAATAACTTTTATTTTTTAATATATTAAATAATTTAAGATTATTATAAGCTAAAAATTTGTAATTTTTAAAAAATTTTATTATTAATCTTTGATAATCTTATTAATATTTACTTTTAGTAATATTAATTATAATAAAATATTATAAAATTTATTATAAAAATAATTTTAATTATTATAATTTTTATAATTTACTAAGAAAATTTATGACTTTTATTAGTAATAAAATGATTCAATTAATTCGTAAACATATATATTTTAAGAAAATTTTAAAAAATTATTATAATATATTTTAAAACTTAAATTTTAAAATTAAAAAACTTTTTAATTAACTTAAATTTTTCTAAGAAAGTTAATAAAGTAAATATTAAATTATATTTTTTATATAATAATTATATTATTAAACTTAAAATTTTATATATTTAATAAAAATTAATACTTTTTTTTATATTTGTAAATAAATTTACTTACTCTACTATTTAAAAAATAACATTTTAATAAGTAACTTAATAAAAATAAATAATAAATTCTTTTAAATTTTCAGTATTTCTTAAAATTTAAAATTTTAAGATTTAGAATTAAACTATTAAAATTGTTAATTTTAAATATTATTTTTGCTTTTTACTTATTAATTATAAAATATTTATGATATTTTTTGATAGATTATTATTATAAATAAGTAATCAGATTTTTTTAGAATTAGTAATTTTTTAAATCATAAAATTAGTTAAAAATCATTTGATATTTTTATATTAGATAATTGATTTATTTAAATTAATTTTAAATAGATTAATTTAAAATAATGTAAAGTTACTTTTTGATTAAATTTAATCTTAAGTTAAATAGAAATTTTTATATTTTTATTTCATATTTATAATTTTATATAATTTTACTTTATTTTTAATAAAGATTATAAAATACTATTATATATAAAAAAATTATTAATAATTAATTTAAATATTAAAAATAAATTTTATCAATAAATTATAAATATTCTTAAACTAAAAAACTTTTAAGCAATTTACTTAAATTTATAAAATTCAAAGTTTTATACAGAGGACCGCCAAAAGTCTCTGAATATCATTTTTTAGGTGTGATTTCATGCTGTTAACATCATGTAACTTAATAATACTGCAGTCATATGATGTTTTGTGCCTTGTTTACATGAATCAAATATAATAAATGCGTATCCAGTTTGTTTATTTTGATTTTGAATCAAAATAAACTTTAATCCCAAAAATACCTAAATAATATCTAAAGAATTAATTACAGAACAACGCAGCGCTATATTTTTTTGCCGTTAACACAGTGATACAGTAGCGGTCATAAGTATCCGACCCCTCATAATTCTTAAAGTTAATTAATAACATCCATTAAAATTTTCCAAAATTTAAGTACAATACCAATGTTGA
>CAJVPP010002829.1:0-13403 GCA_910592005.1 Funneliformis mosseae
TAAAAATTTAATTACAGATAAAAGAAATCGTTTATTAGGAAAAACAGTAAGATATTGTATGTGTTTAAAATCATGGTAGACTGGTCCTTTAAATGAATTAAATAATTAAATAGCAATTAAAAGTTTTTTTAAAAAAAAATTTATTTTTATTTTTATATTTTTTATATATATATTTTTTATTTATTTAATTATTATATATTACATAAAATTTTATTAAATTAGATTAAACTTTAAAACTGAAAAATAAGAATTTAGAGTTTTTTTAGAGTCAAAAAGGTTCCTTTCATTGTAAAGGAATGACTTTTTGGAACCCTTTTAGAGTTGAGAAGGTTCTTTTCATTGTAAAGAAATGACTTTTTAGAACTCTTTTAGAGCTGAAAAGGTTCCTTTCATTGTAAAGGAATGACTTTTCAGAACTCTTTTAAAGCTAAAAAAGTTCCTTTCATTAAAAGAAAAAATTTTTGAATCTTTTAGAACTGAAAATTCGTTTCCTTTCATTAAAAAGGAATGACTTTTTGAAACTCTTTTAGAGTTAAAAAGGTTCATTTTATTATAAAGGAATGACTTTTTGGAACTCTTTTAAAGCTGAAAAGGTTCCTTTCATTGAAAGAAAAAATTTTCAGATCTCTTTTAGAGCTGAAAAGGTTTCTTTCATTGTAAAAGAATGACTTTTCAGAACTTTTTTAGAGTCGAAAAGGTTCCTTTCATTAAAAAAAAAAATTTTCAGATCTTTTAGAACTGAAAATTCGTTTCTTTTCATTAAAAAGGAATGATTTTTCAAAACTTTTTTAGAGCTGAAAAGGTTTCTTTTATTATAAAGGAATGACTTTTCAGAACCCTTTTAAAGCTGAAAAGGTTCCTTTCATTGAGAGAAAAAATTTTCAGATCTCTTAGAACTGAAAATTTGTTTCCTTTCATTAAAAAAAAATGACTTTTCAGAACTCTTTTAGAGCTAAAAAGGTTCCTTTTATTGTAAAGAAACGATTTTTTAGAATTCTTTTAGAGCTGAAAAATCATTTTTTAATAAAAATTTCAGATTCAGATCAGATCAGATTTGGATTTAAACTGATCTATTAAATCCAGATTTGAGATTCAATCCGTCAGATTCAGATCAGATTCAGATCCTGAAAAATGAAAATCAGATCAGATCAGATTTTATCCAAATCTGATCCGATCTGATTTTGCAGAACACTATCATTAACTAGACAGATAAATAGTTCACAAATTATGATTTGTGTTTTTATACCCTTGATAAATTTATGCAAATCATTTTTTCTTTTTTTTTTCTTAAATGCTTTATTAAAAGTAGGCATTTGGAATACAATTTACTCTTATTACTAATACATTTAAATAAACCTTATGTCTATATAGTAACAGTATGATTGGTATAGAATAAAAGTATTAAACTTTAATAGAGATACTTTAGATATTACTTCAGAATACTTATTATAAATCTTCTCAAACAAATCAGCATTATCATAATCAAATGATAGTAATAATAGATCATTATCATTATCCTTATTACATGAGTAATATAATATTTCTCTTTTATCAGTTTCTCTCATATAATCTGATAGATCATATCACCACAAATGTTTAAAATGAGAGATCTAGGTAGATCTTCTGTTAAAATAAGAGTATCACATTTTCCACATAGTCCATAATTTTGGATAGCTTTATTAGCTTTAATTAATAAAAAATCTGACTTTTTATGAAGAATATCCTCTAAGAAGTATTTTAATATATTTAATGTAAGTAATTTTAAGGCTCTATTACATTTTGTTATACTTCGTAAATATCTTTGCTTTGAGTAAAGATGTTTATAATATCCTTTATATTGATATCATCAACAGTGATCACTTCTGTATTAACTGAACTCTTTTAGTTCTCCATGATTAAAAAAAATAACTATGAAATTTCTTGCTTATTTTTATATTATTTATAAATTTATAGCTATTTTTAAAATAACTTTTAATTTTTATATTTATAATTAAGATAAAGAAAAAGAATTATATAATTGATATATTTTATAAAGTAAAATAATATTATATATAAATCTTATATAGTTTTATTATTTATTTATATTATTACTTTTCTTAATATAATTTTATAATTTATTAATAATTTGAATTGAATAAAATTAACTTTTAATTTAATATTTAAATTATATATGTAATTTTAATTTAAACTAATAATAATAATAAGATACATATTTTTATAATATAAATATAAAGATATAATTATATTTTTTATAATTAAATAAGTAAAATATATAATTATAAATATAGTAAAAAGGGAAAAACTACAAAAAAATTTTTTTTTTACTTTATAAGCTAAATATTTTTTTTAATAAATTAAATTTAGATTTAACATTAATTCAAAATAAAGGTTTTGGTAGTTATCAATAAAAGAAATTACAACTTCAAATATCACATAGGATTTGATAATTAATAATGATCTCACATTAGGAGATATAACTACTACGCTAAACAGTAATCAATAATAATCTCTGTTTTACCTGTTTTCTCTATTTCTTCTGTATTTTCTGTATAGCATATTTATTCTATTTATTCTGTTTCACCTGTAATTTCTTTAATGTCTGTAATTTATTTTATTTCTTTTTATTATTTTTATAGTTTATATTATTTATATTATTTTATTACATTTAAGTATATTTTTATTAAAACATATATCTATATTTAGTTAATTTATAGCGTAATGAGTAGTTAGCCATAACAAATTTATTTTTTATAAATAGGATAACTTTTTGCTTAAGTTGTAAATTAAAACTTATCTTTATTTATTTTTATTTTAATTACTTGCTATTACAACTACCTTTTGATCAAATTTGATAACAAAAATAAGAAAATCTAACTATTACTCATAGTATTTTTAAAATTATTGATTCTAATACATTTTGAAATAATTTAAATATAATTGTAAAAATATTATATTCTTATTGTAAAATCTTAAATATTTTATAACAAGAAAGCTGTTTATTTCAAGTAATACATAGTCTTGCATATCTTATTCAATTTTAGAGTAATGATACTACTACTAGTTTATAACTTTCAATAAGATTATTAATTAGATTAGAAAAAAGATGGAATGATTGGAAGCAACTATTTCTCTTATTATCATGTTTATTACATCCTGAATATCAAATAAAACGATTTAAAGATAATGTAAAAATTAATTGTGCTACTTTTGAAAAATGGTTAATCTATTATTATCAAGTATAGTTTAGAAAGGAACCAATCTGTATTTTACGTGAATTTGATGATTTTTGCTTAAAAATATCCATTTAATTATAATATATATAAACAATTTAATGGTAATATTTAGTGATATCAGTGTTTTGTAAAGGTATTTACTAATAAATTAGACTTAGTTGCCTATAAAATATTTGGAATTTGTATGAATACAGCCTCTATTGAATGTCTTTAAAGTTGTATAGATTTTTTGCAAACAAATTAACAAAATTATTTAACAGTAAGTGTTTATTATTATTTTATATTAAAAATTAATACATATTAATTTTTTTTTATTTAATCAGTAAAAGCACTTGACATAAGTAAATTACGAGCAGATATTATATGGAATAATCATTTTAAATCCAATTCTTCTTCAACTCTATTAAACATTACAATTGACACTTATAGTCAAGAACATTTTGATATAAATGATAATAAAAATAGTAAAGAAACTAAAAATGTTAAAAATCTTTTTCAAAAGAAGGATTAAAAGAGGAAGATTTATCTAATTTAGAAGAGGAATCAGATCATTTAGAAGAATTTGATAAATATTTAGAAGGATAGATAAAAATGCTAGAAGAAGAAATTTTTAATGATTTTGATATGCAATTTGAGAATGAAAAAGAATCTATAGCAATTAATAATTTTATTCATCCTGCAATTGATCTCAGTATGAAATGGAATTTAAAATCACTTTTTAAGAAATTAGAAGTTCCTTTTAAATAATAGTTTTAAATTTATTATTTGACGATTTTTTTTTGTGAAAATTAAAGTTTTTTATTTTAAATATCATGTTAAAAAAATAAATAAAAAATAAATTGATAATATAATAAATTTATTAAAATTCTCGTAACTTTAAAAAATTTAAATTAATAAATTAATAGTTAAAATTTTGATTTATATACTTGATATAGATTAAAAAATGCAGTAATGTAATTATGTTAATTTTTAGTAAAAAAAATATTGAATAAACAATACTATATACAAAAAATTGCCAATATATATTTAAATTCCTTTTTAATTTTATTTTAAGGTTAAAGAAGAGTATAATCCTTAGATCATTTGTAAATCTCAGATTCTGCAATCTCAAATACTAATGAGCAAATACAAAGGGATATATTGGCTGATCAGCTGGGAGACATAGACATATGTAAGATCATTAATAATCACTTGTGATCTCCAAAATATATAAATAATTTTTAAATAATACAATTATTCTAATTTCATAAATCAAAAAGCAAGATAACAAATATAATATATAGGCAAATCTAAAAAAAAATTAAGTTTATTATTAATCACTTTTTCAATAAGACAGATTTTTTTTTTTTAAAAAAAAAATATTCTAAAGACTTACCTCTGAAAACTAAGATTTAAAGAATCTAGAAGCTATAAGAAAAAAGTAACTGTATTTAGTATTTTTTTTTTAAAAAAAAAAATAATTACTTAATAATAATTTTTTAGGACTTATCACTAACGATATAAGACTAATAACTACAAAAAAGCAAGTACATTCAGACCTCCATATAATCACCTAATTAGTTTCGCAAAAATTAGTGATTTTATAGAGATGTGACTATAAAAAAGATAACTTTCATATAATCACCACTATATTAAAAATTATGTACAATAATTATATAAAGGTTTTATTATAAATGTTACATAAGTGCATATATCAATTGTTAACAAGTTTATCATTTATAAATGTTTTATTAAATTGTATATATTTATTATTTATTAATATTATCAAAATACTATATAAATGCCATTAAAAACTAAAATAATCCATAATTGATGCTTGCTTTTAGGATTGTTATTTAAGCTGCTTGATTATTTTAAAGTACCTTTTAAAAAGCTTAAATCTTCTACACAAAATTCATCAATATTCTGCTGTTCAAAAAAATGAAATCCAGATTTTTAAAGATTTGAAAGTATCACCAAAAGGTACTAGAATTTCTTTATTTTCAGAATTATTATTTTTATCACGTATTTCTTTTTAGATCAGCCTTATAATATCATTTTCATCTAAAATATTCTCATTTGAAATTTCTTCTAAGTCCTAAAAAAAATTGGCTAATGTATTTGCCAATAAAAAAGCAGAAAGGTTATCCATATCAAGCTCTTTGATTATTTGATCAATATCAGCTGTTTCATTATTTATTGCTTCTTGTTGAATTTGTAATGCGTCATCTCTATCTTTATCAGATAAAGAAGGCAAAATTCCAGTTTTTTCTAACAGTTTTATATTATTTTTTCAGTTACACAACCCTATGCTTCTGCAATATAATTTATTGCTTCTTTTATATTAATCCTTTCACTGTTTATGTCTTTTCCATTTTTGAATAGATTTAGTATATGATAACAGTACTTTCTCTTGAAGTAGTTTTTGAAGCTTACAATAATTCTGACATTAAGTGGTTGAAGATGAATTGTGGTATTAGAAGGTAAAAAAGCCACTTTAATATGAGTTAGTTAAAGCCAAGAAGTGTCAGATTGATATTTTTCTGATCTATCACAATTATTATAACCTTTTAATTCACTATGACTGCCATGACCTCTTGATCTACCACTATTACAACTGTCATAACCTCTTGGTTCACTACTATTACGACTATCATAACTTTCTAATCTACCACCATGACTACCATGACCTCTTAATCCACTATCATAACTACCAAGACCTCTTGAACTTGACTTTTTATTATCATTAAATTATATTACATAATTAGCATATAAAAAAAAAATAAATAAAAAAATAAATAAAAATATAAATAAATCTAATTTTATCAGATGTAGATGATTTATCTTCATCATCTTCATCTTGATCAATTTCTACGGTCAGTAAATAATGTAGATTGAAATGTGATAGAGTATTATCAACTAAAAGCAAGCTTTTTTTATCTTGTGCTTTAAAACGGCTGTTCATTTCACAAAGAACCTTTTTAAACACTGATGAATTTATCTAAGCTTTAGGATTACCTTAATAATAAATGGGAAGACACTCTAAATTAATCTTTAAAAGAGACCTTGAGCGCTTCAAATTACCAATTATCCATAGTTTTAATTTGTCAGTTCCTGTTACATTTACGTCAAAAAGAACTGTGATTTGTATTTTATCTTTCTTTTAACTAGAAACAGGTTTTGTCAAGAGTGTTTGACTTGAAGGCATTTGATAAAAAAGGTCTTATGTTCAAAAATAAAGAATATTAGCTAATTACACAAATTATATCACATTTTATGCTACAATATTACATATTTCTAATTATATGCATATTCTATCAGACTATAACATTTTGCATTAGTCCTTAAAACTTCTAAAATGTGCAAATTTCACAATTCTGAAAATAACAATGATAACAAAAACTGGAAAAGACTTACTATTTCGTCAATGTTGTAAATTAGATCAGGAGTATATCAATTTAAAATTGATTGTAATCTTATACATTTTTCTGAAAGAGATGTTAAAGACGTACTTTTTGATTCACTATATATGCAGTATCTATGAATATTATTACGTCTTTTAAACTTATGTAGCCAACTATTAGAAAAAGATAAATCTTTTTCTTGAATATTAAAAGCTTCAGCAAAGATTTTTACCTTTTCTTTTATTAACAAATCTGTTAATATTACACCATCGGCTATTACATTTTCTACCCATAAACTCATTGTATATTTAAGAACCAGAAACTTAACTTCTTTATGTCTAAATTTTTGAGTAAAATCTTCAAAATTTATTGCTTTTCACTTATCACTTTGTAACAGAATCTTTGAAATTATGCTTTTATCAATCTTCAAATTAGAGTACATTTCATTGAAATGGTTTGTAATATCTATATATTATTTACTTTCATTTGCCTATAACCACTCATATATTTGATGTTTTATGTCATTACTTATGGCTGAATAATGCTGTTTTAGTTTGAGTCTAACAGGGGGCATTTTTGAGAAAGTTTCTTTTTAAATGATGATCTGTTTCTGCAGATTTATATGATTTAATATATTACAGATGCTACATTGATAATCAAATGTATTATAAAATGATAACTTTAAACAAAAATCCCTTTGTGAGCAAAATACTATTAAAATTCTTTTATTTATAGATAAATTTCTATAGGAGAAGAAGTAGACTAATAAATGGTAATTTAAAATAATTAAGTAAGTTCAAAACATTTTACTTTAACTTTAATTATAATATAATATCCAGAATTATTGAAATAATTGTGAAAAAAATTGTGGTAGTCTTTTTTTTTAATTGAAGAAAACAGAAATTTTATTCAAGAATTACATAAATTTATAATTTAAAATGAATTATACAAATTTATAATTTGAAAATAAATTATAATTTATACTACATATTTACTTAATATTTACCAACACATTTACTAAAAATGTTACATAAAAGATCCTTTTATAGAATACTTAAATTGACCAATAAAAAATTATGTAACCATTAGAAGTTTAATTACTAATAAAAATAATATGTATGTTAGGAATTTGTATGTAATAATGATTATAGTTAATATAGAGATAATTTAATAATGCTAAAATCAGTTCTGTAAAAATGTGTACTTATATAGAAATGTGACTATATAGAGTGTAATTATATAAAAGTCTAACTGTATAGTTGATAGTTAGAAAATTTTTTTTTTAAGAAAAAAAAAATTTTCTTTTATAGGACTTACCTTTGATGATCTAAGGATTAAAGAACCAAAGAATAGCTACAAGAAGATAAGTAATTATAGTCAGTTTAATTTTTTCTTAAAAAAAAAATTAATAAATTTTGTTGTAGGATTTATTTTCAGATAGATCTAAGGCTTGAAGAGTCATTACATTAAAGAATAGCATAAAAAAATAAACATAATTTGTAATTAGATTCTTTTTTTTCTTAAAAAAAAAAAATTAATAAAATTTTTTTTTAGAACTTACTTCTAGATAGATTCAAGGTTTAAAGGATCACTACATCTATAAGAAGGTAAGCATAATTATTAGTTAGTTATTTGATTTTTTTTTAAAAAAAAAATTAATAAAATTTTTTTTGTAGGATTTACCTCCAGACAGATTCAAGGTTTGAAAAATCACTATATTTACAAGAAGGTAAGCATAGTTGTTAATTAGTTATTTGATTTTTTCTTAAAAAAAAAAATTAATAAAATTTTCGTTTGTAGAACTTACTTCAAAATGATCTAAGACTTACAGAATCTGATTTACTATCATATTCAAGATTTAAATTAGCCATTTTATTATATAAATAATGTAATAAAATTAATTTTTCATTCTTCATAAATTTATCTTGGATCAAAGTAAATTAGTATTTATTAAATAAAAAAAAATTTCTAATAAACTTACCATTTGTATTACAGAAACTCATTTATTCCATATGCTTTAAAAGACAAATTGGTGAGATCTATTGCAAGATCAACTCACATATAGTTTTACTATATACTGGATATTTCAAAGAAAGAAATATATACTATTAATATATTAATATATATAAATCTATAATACGTTTCCTAAATTTGATTAGCTTAATATCACATGATAATTACTGTTAATCAGCCAATGAAAATAATTAATTTGTCTCAAATGTCCTGAACATAAAAATTTTATATCTGTATTCATAGGACAGTCTGAGATTAGATAATCCATGTCTATATCCATGTTTCATGATAACACTAACTATATTAGTACTATATTTTATTAAAAAGTATTTTAAATTAATATTCTCTTTAAGGTAGCTAATTGATATTATATTTTTTTCTTTAATTTATATAGTTTACTTTTTTGTAGCTCTTGAAAATTTCTTTAAAATAGTCTAATAAAAACAATAATTTTTTTTGTTAGAATGTCTAATGCAAATAGCTTGTAAAAATATGTTTTAGATTTTTAAAAGTATCTTTAAGTTTATAATAGTCTTATACATCTAATATAACTATATGGAAATTAGATAATATTATAAATTTATATTATATAAAACAAGCAAATAAAAAAATACTAATTATATGAGCTTATTTTATAATATTGTTAATATTACTATTACGGGTATGTGAACTCTTATTTTACTATATATATTCTCAATAAAATAATCTTTAAAGTTTACTAAAAATAATTTTATAGCTTTAGCAAAAGAATGATTTATATCTTACTAGTAAAAAATATCTAATAAGAAGACTAATAGTGCTTTATTATAATTATGCCTTTTCCATCAAAATGTAAATATTTATATTCAAAAATTATTTTTATATACTCATTAAATGAGCTTGATTAAAATAGAATTGAATACACAAAAATTACTAGAATTATATTATCTAATAGATTAATAACCATACTATATTCAATATTTTTGCAGATATTTTCAAATTTTGTTATAATAGTATCTCTAATTTTATACCATCTATTATATACTAAATTAAGTAGTAAATTTAATTTTCAAAATTTAGGTTTTTTTTGCTGATATCTTTCTTTTATCAAATATAAATTGGAACAGTTTTTGAAAGAAAGTATAATATTTAATTAATATATATTTTCTACTATTTAGAGAAACATAAAGAGGTTCTAAAATTAAAATGAATGAATTAATCTCAAGTGATATTGAATATTGTGAATTTGCTTTATATAAATATGTTATTACTTTGCAAACAAATAATTGTCCAAACTAATCTACTACTAATGATACAATATGATTATATAAGTATTCAGTATCTTTATTAATATCTAAGATTATTTATAATATTTCTATATAATCATTCATAGAATGCAATTTTTTTTTGAAATCTAATTAATCGTATTTCTTTTATTAAATATTCTTCTTTTCTTTTAGCGATTGCATCATTATAATAATATACTATAAATAATTCAATTTAATCAAAGATATTATTAGCTAATTATCCATTAGTGAGCTATTGATTTTTATAATTAGTATATATAATATCAAATATTTCATAATATTTATGAATTAATCAGAAATATATATTACTTGTATCAATATTTATTAGATTATAAACTGATATATTATTAAAAATAATAGGTATCAATGTACAATTTTAAATCTGTTTACAAATATAAGTAATCATGTGATTAACAGTAAATAAGGTTACAGTATCAGGTCTTCTTTTTTTATGTGTATCATAATAATCATCTAGGTTATAGATATACAAATAGTCATTTTATTTGTAATTAAATTTTGGTTAATAAAAATTTTTTAAAAATTTTTTTTTTAATTTTGTTTACATTTCTGAAAGAAATTTTCTATTGTTTAATGGATGTTCATTTACAAGTTTATGTTTAAAATTATTAACTGTTGTATAAAAATCTAATATTATTCATTTTATCAATTGTATACGTGTTGCTCCTGATGCTAATAAAAATAATTTAACTTTTAATTTGAAATCATTAACAAATTTATTTCATTTTCCAGCTATAATATAACATAATATCATAATTGTTTTTTTTGCTTCAACTTTATTATATATTTATCTATTATCAGGAAGTAATGCAATGCCTTTACTAATTTATTAAAAAAGCCTTGTAAACACAGATCTACTACTTCATTTATTTAAAATGTGTAGGATTAAGTTCTAAATTATCATGCTACTCATATAAAACCTTTGTAAGCATAGTAATCTGCTTGGCAAATGAATAACTTTTTAATTCTATATATATAAAAAATTATTATATAGTTAGTTGTAAAAATCATAAAATTGGAGTTCTCGATCTAAATCCATTTAATATGTAGATCATTATGAAAAAGATTAGATAATTGAATGCAACTCCAATTTTATTATTTTTGCAGCTAACTAATTATAATTTTATATTTATGATGTGTTATATTTTCGTCAGCTTCTAAAAAAAAAGAGGAATTTCTGACATGTTTCTGATAAGGTTTAACAATGCTTATATAATGATTATGACATAATTATTATCCGATTTTTAGATACTGTGATTCACAAAAGTAATGGAACAGATGATCAAAATTTTTTTAAATTAGTATATCTTTGCTTTAGATGGTTAAACAAAAATAAAAATAGATTCATTTAAATCACTGGAACTTGGATAATTATTTTCGTTTGTTTTTATTGTTAATTATTTTTCATGTTCTATTTCTTTTGACCGATCTTGAGACAAAAGGCATTGTGATCTTTAGACAAGTAATTATTTGACTGTTTTAATTTATATATAAGAATGTTGTCACAGCAAATATGATCATTTCTAATAATTTTTTATTTTTCAATTCCTTATATATCACAAGAAAAACACACTTGTATATATACCCTTTATAAAGAGGGTTATTCAACTAGAACTATTGTTAAAATGGAAAATGTTAGCCCATCATCAGTTCTACGAATATATCGAAAAAATGAAACAACTGGAAATTTTAATGATAAACCCAAATCGGGTCATCTGCGTATCATTTATGGACATTATAAAAGGAGAATTATCTGAATGATTACATCTGGAAATGCTTAACAGCTGTAGAAGTGCATTCACAACTTAAATCTAGCGATCTATAAATATTTCAGTTGAAACTATACGTTGTATATTGAGGAAGAATGAGCTAGTTGCACGAGTAAAACAAAAGAAACCCTTGCTTAAAAAACCCACTAGCATGGGTGAAACGATATCGCAATTGGACAATTAATGATTAGAGAAAGGTGGCGTGGTTAGATGAGTCAAAGTTTCTTTTATTTGGCTCTGACGGAAGACAATATTGTTGGAGAAAACCTAAGCAAGCTTTAACTGGTCGAGATGTAATACCAACGGTCAAATTTGGTGGTGGTGGAATAATGGTCTGAAGTTGTATGACGACCAAGGGTATTGGTAATCTGATTAGGATTGAAGGAAATATGAATAGCGAGCTATATAGACAAATAATGGAAGGTGGGCTTTTACCTTCACTTTTGCGACTTGACCTAGATAAAAATAATATTATTTATCAACAGGATAACGATCAATCTATTAGGGTACTTGATTGGCCATCTCAATTTCCTGATTTGAATCCTATTGGAACGAGGTTGATAGACGTCTGCGTAACCTTAAAAATCCATCTTCAAATAAATAAAAATGATTTGTGGAGAATTTAAAAATCGTGTGGAATAGTATTGGAGTTGATTATTGTAATCAACTAATTGATTCTATGCTGAAAGAATAAATGATGTAATAAAGACGTGGGTGGATATACCAGATGGTAGACTTATGGTATGTTAAGGAGTTTTATGGCTTTAAATTTTCTTATCTTGAATAATTTAATGCGTAGTAGCGTATCCAAGAACGGTCAAAAGAAATGGAACGCTAATCAAAAATAAACTTTAGATTTTTATATATTTTATCAAATTATAAATAAATAAAATATTATTACCTGAATGCCGGCAAATTGAATGAAGGTATTTTTATCCTTGTACGACTCTTTGGGATAAAAATATTTACATTTCAAAAAATTTGATCATCCGTTCCATTACTTTTGTGAGCCACGGTATTTATATGCTTCGTAAGTTCCTTTTTTTTTTGAGCTTTCTCATATGCTAACGAAGTAAATTGTCGAAAACGGGATATTTGACTATTACAATTTTGTATCGAATTAATTTGAAGCAAAAATACTGTAAAAATGATCTGTAATCGCGTAGTATTATCACGTATTATTTATTTAGCCAATCATAATACTGTACACACAGATTATTAACCAATAAAAACAAACTTTCTCTATGCTGATTAAAATCGATTTCGATTCGATTTTTTTATTCTACTAAAAAATTTTGATTTTCTTCAACGATTCACCGTTCCCTAGTATATCACATCGCGCAGCACATCTTCCTACAAACACCACTTCGTCAGACATGGACACCGCCCAGTTGAAACAGGAATTTGAGAAGGCTAACGCGAAGTTAGATAAGTTAGAAGCTTTAAGGCGTGGAGTAGAGGAAGAGTACCAAGGGGAAAGGAACGTCTTGGAACAGCAAGAGACTTATTGGCTGGGAGAAAAAAAGAAGTGGGGAGATGCTTTAGTTGTTGTTAGTACTCAACCAGGTAACGACTTTGTGACTTTAACAAATTGCGTAAAAAAAATATACAAAAACCATAACGAACTGCTAACTTTTGCTTTTTTAATGCTCAAAGGATCGCTTGAGGAGGCTTTATCCATTATCTTGCAGAACATACCAA
>CAJVPP010002830.1:0-13403 GCA_910592005.1 Funneliformis mosseae
TAATTTTTTTTTATTTCTTAGAGAACGTTAATTACGTTTCATTTTTTGTTTTATTTTCAGGAACAGCGGACAGGCGGAACAGCATTTGGACTGGTAATTGAACTTTAAGTTTATTAAGTAATAGAGGTCTTTTTTTTTATTGAAATATTACTAACGTTTTCACTTTTGTCACTTTACGCTTTATAGGAACGGGATCTCAAATTAAAATGTGTATTACTAAAGTTTAATAACGTATAAGATTACTTCTTTTGTAATTTTAACATGAGGTTTGGGATGGCTACATTCAACTACATGAGAATGTTACAAGATCAATTCTCATTTAAAAACATATTACTCGATATTAGTTCTTTAAAACAAATACAAAGTTACTTTTATTCAGATATAAATCCGGATATTATCATGTTGTAGACACAATAAGTTGATTTTGTATATATATTGTTATTTTTCATCAAAAATTTTATTTTTATATAAAATTGATTTACTTTCTTAATCAAATCATTGACAATTTTTTCACTCTTTAATTTTATTATTATTATTAAGATAATATTATTATTAAAATTATTATAGGATTAATATTAAGATTAAAAATATCAATTTTACTATAATTGTATAAAACTTATTGTTATATATTGATATAAGTAATGCAGTTTCTAATATAAAAGATTTTAATACTTTTAATTATATTTTAATTGCATTCTATTTTCTTAATATTGCATTATTTTTTTATAATATAAGGTAAAACAAATTTCAATAAGTTTTATATTAGTAATCATTATTATTTAAATTTTAAAATTGGATACCATTTTATATTTTTAAAAGGTAAAAAAAGTCTTTATCTTATAAGAAAGTGATTATAAGTAATTAGAAATAATTATATTAAAAATAAATAATATTATATATTATAATACTATTCAATAGAGTTATTATTAAAATAAAAATAAAAATATAATAATCATTTATCTTTTAATATTCTATATAAGAATAGTAACTTTTAGGATTTATAGTTAATCTTATAAAGTTATTTCATTTTGAGATTTTCTAATTATAGGTAAAAATTATAATGATTCTAATAAATTTTAAAAATAATAGAAATTAATGATCTCTATAATTAAAAGTAATTCCTTTATTCAATTTTAATAGTAGTTTCAAAAATTTAATTGAATTTAGCTTTGATCAATCTAATAAATATGATTTATAATATTAATAACAGTTTTTAGATAAATATATACAAGGTTAAAAATATTAACAGTTAAAGAAAAACTGATTTTAAACTGATTATGTAACTAAACTGATTTAGTTTAGTTTTAAGATTAAGAACTACAATAAATATCAGTTTTTATCATATAATTTAATATAGTTAAACTATTAGTTTAACTAATGATTTAATTGAATTTTTAGTTGCAGTTTTAACTATAATTAATAACTTATTTAGAAGAATCTAAATAATAAAATTTTATCATTATTTATCTAAAAAAAATTTAAAAAGCATTAGTTTTTGAAACTAATAAAATAAAAACTTAATAATAAAATTTTTGTTTTGTATATTAATTGATTTTATTATTTATTATGATATATAAATAAAATTAAAAATTAAAACTATGAATAATGTAAATTTATAAATATTAAAATATGTTTACTTTTGACCAAATATAGATTAATCTATAACTGTTAATTTTAAATATTACATAAAGCTATAAAGGTAATAAGCTTCATTTAAAAAAAAAATTTTTTTACCAAAAATCAGAAATAAAAACTGAATATAAAATTAAAGGAGGAAATAAAAAAAAAGAAAAAGAAATAATAATAGTTAAAAAGAATAGCAGTTAAAATTTGTTTTAAAAAAAAGAATATTAATAGTTAGAATAATAATTAAGTTTAAAAAAAAGAATTATATAGTGAGATTTTTAGTTTATGATGATGTTTTAATATTAAATGATAAAGGTAATAAGATAGATTTTTATGATAAGACAGATCTTTATAAAGAAAAAGAATTAGAAAAAATAAGAAGTAATTAAATTTTTTAGTAAAGTAAATATTAAAATTTAATTTAAATATTTAATACTTAAATAATAAAACTTTTAATGTTTTAATTTAAATTCTTTTTATTTTTACTTAAAAAACTAAAAAATAAAAATTTTAAATTTAACTAAATTTTAATATAAATATCAAATAAAATATATTTTTAAATACTTATCAGATTTTTTTCAAAATGTAATTTTAAATTGCTCTCTATATTTTTCACTAACTTTACTTTATTTTCCTTTTGAATTTCCTTTTATATAAAGTTTAAATAACTAAAATATTAATTATTTATAATTTTTATTTTATATAATTATATCGTATGCTTTCTAATTAGGATTTTACTTACTTTATAATTTTTAATTATTTCTTTAAACTTTGCTTAATATTGCACTACTGTAGCATTCGTATTAAATTTTCTTTGATCTTTTCTGTAATACTTTTCAAAAAGGTAATTTTGATTTTTAAAATATAAAATAATATTTTTGTTTCTATTTCTCCTTTTACTAATCAATAATTTAACTTTGTTATCATCTTAATCAATTATATTTGACATTTTTTATAAATTAAAAATTTAAAAAAATTCAATTGTAATTTTATTTTTACATATTATATATATTTTAATTTACAAAATTATCTAATAATTATAATTTCAACAAATTACTAAATTTTTCAAATTTTTTATTTTTAGAAGGAAATACAATTTTTAATAATAATATTCTGATAATTATCATTGATTTACCTTTGATTTATCTTTAGGTTTATCACTAATTAAAATTTTTAGATAATTAACAATTTTTTGTAATTTTATGTGATTTTAACTAAAATTTTGCAAAAATAATACAATTTTATTATTTTAATTTATATTTAATAAGAACTTTATTTTATTTTATTTTAAAAAAATTAGTTAAATTAGTATCAGAATTAATGCTGTTAAAATATCATTTAAAGTAAGTAATACTAAATTATTATATTAAACGTGAAATATTAGATTTTTAATTATATAATATTAGATTTTTAATTAACATTTTTCAAATATATCAAATAATAAAAATACTAAGATAAACTTTGAAGAAATAGAAGACTTAGATTTTAATTTTAATAATGATATAAATGAACTATTTATTCCTAAATAATAAAAGAAGGATAACATAAATATACTTAATATTAATAAGAATAAAAGAAAATCTATTTCAGCTATTTGAGAATATACAGTATATATAAAAATATGATAATATAAAAAAGTTATAGCAATAATTTATAATTTATATAAAAAGAGTATAGTTCTAAAATATCAACACAATCTCTAATAAATCATATATTTAAGAAACATAATATAATATTTCAATAAAACAACAAATATAATTTCATTTTATTAAAAATTTATATAGTAAATTTGACATAATAAGAGTTAAAGATTGTATAAATAATATTATTAATTTGTTATTAAATCAAATATTATTTTTTATTGTAGAAAGTTCTTTATTTAAAATATTATATAATGTTTTTGATCAAAGATATGTTTTATTATTATGTCAATAATTATAAAACAAATAATTAATAGATTTACAGATCATCATTTTTTGGTTATAAATAAGCTTAAAATCTCTTAACAAAAATATTTTTTACTACTAATATTTGAATTTTAATTACAAATCAAACTTATATAGGAGTAACTATTCATTATATTGATAGTAAATTAAATATATAATATTATTTTCTTAATTTAATTCATTTTGAGTATTATCATACTAATATTAGAATAAAGAAAAATTTCTTTAATTAATAGATAAGATGAATTTTAATGGAAAAGTTCTTTCTCTTACTATAGATAATAATATAATAATAATTTTTGTGATAAAAATATGACAAATAAATTTGAAAAAACTTAAAATAATAAAGAGTTTTAATATTATTAATATGTAGAATATATTTTAAATATCACAATTAATCATAGAATACAAATAAGAATAGAAATTATTGATAAGGTTAGAATATTTATAAATAAAATCTGTTATTCTACTATTTTTTATGATAAATTTTGCAATTATTATAAGATAATAAAAAAGGATTATCTAAACTGATCTTGCTATTGCTGATAAAATAGCATATTTTTAATATTAAAAAATTTAAAAAAATACATGAAGAACTTAATTTTCTTATTGTAGTAATAAATAGTTATAGATATTTTATCTTAATGAAATGAATAGATTTAATTACAGTCAATGATCATCCTATTAAAATTAATATATAAGGTAATAAAAATTTTTTCTTCAAATTTGTATCCAATTGTTAGTGATATTAGATTAACTTTTACAGGAATTCTTTAATATATTGAGATATATATTGATATTTACATATTAGAAGAATTTATTATAGCAGATTTTATATGCAAAAAAATTGATAATTATTAGAAAATACTTGATTTTTCTACAACTATTTCAACTATTCTTAATTCAAGTTCAAAAATTACTTATTTTTCTATTTAGAGAATAATATAATAAAGCAATATATTAATTTCATTAAAAATGCTTATGCTTATGTTATTTCATTACAAGATTTAGATAATTAAAATTATATTATAAAAAAAAATATAAGTGCTAGATCATTTTTTGAAAATTTAATTATGCAACAACAAAACTTTTAGAAGTTTAAAGTTAGAAAATCTGAGTTATTATCTTAATAATATCAATATGTAAATAAATTTCTGATTTTATCAAAAATGATACATAATTATCTTGCTATTCAAGGTACTAGTATATTAAGTAAATAAGCATTTTCTTTTGTATTATATACTACAGAGGGCTATCAAAAGTCTCTAAATGCTTTTTAGTTTAATAAATTATTTAAAATTTTAAAAATTATATATAAAATAAATTATATACTAATTAATTAGTATTTAATTAGACTTTTATTTGCTTTAATTATAGCATAAATTCATTAAATCAACTAAAATTTTGATATTATATATAGAAATTTCTCTTAATGACTTCTTAATATGTTACTCTAATTTAGCAATATTAAAAAGCATTTTTCCTTTTACAGATACTTTTCTTAACATTAGCTCAAAGATTTTTAATTAAATTAATGTCTAAACTTAAATAAATTATGAAAGAACATGCATATCATTTTTTGCATAAAAATTCTTCACATGCTTCATTTTATAAAGCTAAGCATTAACTTTCTAAAAATTACTATTACTATTTAAAAATGCATTTTAAAGTATTGTTCATGTAAATAAGGTTTGAAATGTCATATAATTGTAAAATTACTAAATCATATAAAATTGTAATATTGAAATACACCTAAAAGTAGTATTCAAAAACTTTTAGCGATTCTTTATATTATAAAAATTCAAAATCATTTTAACCTTAATATAACTTATATTTTTTTATGTTTAAAAAGCTAAATAAAACAAAATGCTGATTCAGTTAATAATAAAATTATTTGAACTTGTTATTTTCAGTTTATAGTATTTTTAATAATGCTATTTTATCAATAAATATAATAAATAAATTTATAAAATAGATTATATTTTTTCAAATTTATTTTAAATTTAAACATATATAAAGATAATGATAGTATTTATTTAATTATTTTATTTTTAAAACAAAAGATGTTTTTAAAATATAAACTGTAATTATATTAATTAACTAATAAAAATTCAAAAACATGATTAATTAAAATTAAAACTATAGTTACAACTATAGTTTTAACTTCAAATAATAAATCAAAGGTTAGTACAATTCAAAGACTAACTGGTAGTTTTTGAACTAAACTGAACTGAGTCAAACTGATAATATCTCTATATTAAGTAGATAATATTTACTAATAAGTAGTTAAAATTTAAATTAGATTTTTATAAATAATAATTCTTATAGATCTACTTTCTAAAATAAATCTTAATAATTTCTAATATTTTAATTTTTTTTTTATTTTTTTAAAGTGCGGTAGTTTCACAATATCTTTATTATGAAAGTAAATAAAATAAAATACAAATCAAAAGAAATTACAAAAATCTCATAAAGAACTAATCTAAAATTAAAACTATAGAAGACTGACCCTGCACTTCCCTAAAATCATTTATAACCTAAGCTAGAAAAATCACATTTTGAGTAAACATACATAAGAGAGTGAAGAGGGCGAGGTCACTACTGCATCAAAAATTTAACCAATGAGATTCCATCCGTACCATCGAAGATATTGGAGGAGAGCTAAAAGAATGAGTGGAGGGGTTAGAGGATAGATCATAACCTGATGTGATAAAATTGGCGGCCTTGAAATCAAGGGTAATATTAGAAGATTTTTCAAAATCATGCACAAGTTGATAACGATCACACCAAACGTTTTGTGTGAGTTCAAAGATTAGATGCATGAAAGAAGAACAGGCAGCTAAAGTCAAACTTTGGGATGAAAATTTCTTTAGAAAGAATTTAAAGAGGGATACTGGAACTATGCCTCTAATGAGAGCAAAAAATTAAGAAGTATTATAAGTATCAAGCAACCATATGTTCAACTGCTCAATTTCATAATCATGTGCATAGATTATATCTTTTAAATAAGTTTTTGATTATTGAATTATCTTTTTCATTTCATAATTGACAGTAGAACACATCTATATGTGATAAAAGTTTTTGTCAGCGGTGTCGCATCTGAGGCACAAAAGCGAATGGTCATATATGAAAGGATGTCTTAATTTGAGAATCTCAAAAGTTGGTAACATTTCAAGAAGATGTTGATATTTTGTTCTTCTAATAAAGGAGGTGGAGTAGGAGGTAAATTGTATTGCCGTATTGTTATTGGTATAAAGGAGATGGCAAACCAGTTAATTTGATAAAGTAGTGAATGTTTTGCAAGGACAGAGAGTTGAAGTAACCGGAAAAGAGAACGTTCACAGAAAAATTGTCTGATAGGTATTAACATTAAGGCATTATTATGTGTAAAATAGCATCGAGATGCGTTGTTTGTATATAGTTGAAGGACTGTGGTGTCTAAATTGGATTTTGCCAAAGCGTCAACTTTGTTGTTGAAGATGTTGTCAGTATGAGCTTTAACTTTGATCATTTTAACTGTGAGGTTGTGAGTGTCTATTATATCAAAAAAACAAGACCAATGTACATAATTATTAATTTGAAAGCAGAGCGAACGGTGGAAGCTTTTATGAGAAGAAACTTATATTTGTTAAACTGGGAGATGATGACTGCTGAATCAGTATAAAAAGTAACGTTACAGGATGGTGGAGCTGTAAGTAAGGCAGTAAAAATAGCTGTGAATTCAAGTAATGATGAAGAAGAAAAAGGAGATGTAAAAGCTGAAGAAAAGGAAATCATTAGTAAACTTTGGTGAGTCTGAAGTCAGGCAATACCCATTCTTATCGTGGGAAGATCTAAGTCTTTCAGAGATCTATCTGTGTAGAATTCAAGAACAGAATAAGAAGAAAAGGATCGAGATATAATTAGTAACTGTGAATTAAAGGGAAGTGACAGATATTTGTTAAATAAATTATCAAAGGAAGGTACAGCAAAACTTCTTGGAGCTACAAATAGACTTTGATTGTTATTTTTCAAAAAACATATTAGGGCAAGTTCATAAAGTGCACCATTAGAAAGAACACTGTGGAGTCGATCGATACGGTTAATGTTTTTCGTTATGGAAATTTTTGCATAAAGGGAGATAGGTAATATGAAACAACAACTATTGTAAGGCTCTCTGAATTTAGTGGTTGTAGTCTAATGAAAGTGGCAATAGACACAAGGCTCGAGGATTGTTATATTTTCAGGACCAATTGAAGGTATGTGGTGTCTCAGGTGTATGGTGTCATGATTAATCTTTATAATTCTTCCTATGATGAAATAATTAACCGCAGTGTACCAACTAACTGCAAATTTGGGTATTTGATGAGAATAAGTAAGAGGAGTGATGGAGTAGCCATAGCAAGATTTGTGTTTAAAATTAAATGCAGGTGAAAGTAATCTGTTTTGGTCAGGATTTAGACTTGATTCTAAGGCTTTAAACTATTTTGCAGTTTGAAAACTACGGGTAACAGGATTGGTAATAGTGTTCAGATTACGAAATATGAATATATAGTTTTCTTGGTAGTTGGTGAGTTGCTCCATGAAAAGTATGGAAAACTTTCGTAGCCCATGAGCATGCTTTCTGTAATCATAGTTAAATAGTTCAGAAATAGAGAATATCCCTCCTAGAATTCTGTTGGATAAAGTTGCAGGTACATTAAATTCTAGTTTCATAATTTTAAGGTCACATAGGAGAGAAGGGAGCCAATCATTAGATCATGATGTTTTTATAAATGGCCAATAGATCAGAGGATTCTCAAAGAGTCATTCTTTTTGTTAAAGTTGAAGGGTACGTAGATGGAAGGATCTTCCTAGTATGTTTGTTTCATTAAATATCTGTAACAGAGCATTACTGAAATTCTATATTAATCTCTGATACAGGGAGGTCAGATTGTAGAAGTAATGTGAATGGAATAGATCCGTTGGGATATGTCTGGAGAGCTTGAGTTTTCTTTTGACAAAGGCGATGTATGTAGCGACAAAGCTTTTGCATTGTGTTTCAGATGGTAATGTGAGTTGTGATCTGTACTCAATTCTTAGGAGAAGAACAGTATTAAAGATATATATTAGTTGCGAATTTGTCAGGCGTTTATGCTTCATAATGGTGACAGCTTTTTTTAATTTCGCTATGTATTTGACTGTAAATAAAACTCTTGTTAGACTTGAGTGAGATCCAAATACCCAAGTAACGAACACTAGCTTTAGGGGATAATGCATTGATCGATCATATAGTGTTATTATGAATGATTTCAAAAGGACTCTGTTGGGAAGTATTGACTAGCAGTTTTGATTTCGACCAATTCACTTATATATCATTAAAATCGAAGAAACTATTGGCAATAGATGTAATATTTGTTAGGTCTTCTCTGGATTTAGCAAGCCAGAGAGTATCATCCATATAAGCAAGTGCAGGGATCTTGAGACGAGAATTATTAGTAAAGGGAAGACGGGCATCAGGACGCCAATCAACTTCTGTAACAAAACTATGTTGGGAATTATTAATGGCGCATAATAGCGGATAGTAGTATATACACTACAAAAGTGGTGATATAACTTCACCTTGATCAATTTCTGAATGCACCAGATATGTATTAGAATTGCCATGAGCTGTAAAGACTTGGTTAAATCTTGAAAGAAAAAGTCTCAGTATTGTTTGGGTGAATTTATACGGAAGTCTTAATCTTGCTAAAGCTGAAGCAAGAGTGAAAATATTTACACGATCGTATGCTTTAGACATATCTTGTAAAAGAATCCATAATTTTATGTAATTATAAACAGCGCTCTGTTTAATATTATCAAAAAGATGTATGGAGTCGAAGGTGGATTTGAAAGGCAAACCCGCAAAGTTATATCCTTTGAGAATGTTGTGTTGAACAAAAATATCAGCAAGCTGTGTATTTAATAGCCGAACAAAAGCTTTCTGGGCGCTTTCTAGTAAGTTATTAGACAGGTGTTATTTAAATCATATTTCCATAGTTTTAGTTTAGGGATCGGATATACATATGCCAGATTCCAACGGTGAGGTATCGATAAAATTTGCAGACAGCCACAAATAATGTACTATAGGCATTTCTTTGCGATTGGTCCTAAATATTTCAACATTTTATTTGAGATTTTTGAGGGATCAGGGGTTTTATTGTTTGGAAGTCGATCAATGATCCTATACCATTCATCCGCAGAAGGTAAGAATATCAGATTGCTGTAAATGCTGGAATCAATTGAGTCTAATAGGGCGTATGTAGAAATCCATTCCTCTGGTATTGCTTTGGTACGATGTGTGGTGCCTGCAACCTGTTAGAAATGTCTAGCAACTTCTTTTTTTACATCCTGTTCTTCAAAAAGTAAGTGACAATGTAGAGACACGTTATCAAAATATCTATTCAATACAATGGTCATTTTTCTGCGATTAAGAACTGAGTCAATTATCTGAGATGGATTGTGTTTGTAGTCTTCTACACGAGCGTTCAGAGCATCTTGAATACTCTTAAGCTTAAAATTATGTTCACATAGTTCTGCTTTTATTTTAAGGCTAGCTAGAAGAAGTTTAATATCTGAGAGGACGGTGTTAATCATATCTACATGAGGAGGACTATTTAGGGGAATAGCGTTTAAACTATTAGCATGAGCAAGCTGTAAAATTGTGAGTAAAGTTTATTCTATTTATCATGTACAATTAGGTCTTTCAGACATTTTTTTGTAGTTTTATCGAAATGATGAAGTAATTTAATATCATTGTAGATCTTAGATAGGGTGACTGGTTTTTTTGACGAGTGAAAATTTTTTGACTTGTGGATTGGAATACACCTTTTTGCCACAGAGATAAAAGTGTCTTGAAAGAGATCCTAAGAAGAATTAAGAAGACTTTGGGATCAGATGGTAGTGGGTGAAATATGTTTCAACACATTAGAAGTCAAATTATTGTCTAAGTTATCTCTGAATTTGAACCATTTCGAGTTATCCATCAAGTTAAAATTAAAGGAAGTTTTGACAGAACTTTTCCTTGTGGAAGTTGAGTGTTTTAAGAAGTTAATAATCTTTGTTGATATAATGTGATGGTCTGATATAGAAGAATCCATTTGTACAATTTTATAGTTGAGTATATTAAGCGCTAATTTAAGTGTTATATAGATATAGTCAATCCTGAATGAGGAATACAGGATGGGTATGATATGCGCTTTTCTTTAAATTGGACATTGAATGCATCATATAAATCGTAATTATTAAGGGAATTGACAAAATTTAAATTAAAAGAAGAGTTTTTGCTACAGTCTATATCAGCATTTAAATCTTCGATGAGAATAATATGCAGGTTATTTTTTATAGCATCATCTAATAATCATTTTAAAAGGACAATAGATTGTTTTGTGACGTCTGTAGGAGGGTTGGCTGGCGGGATATAACAATTAATGACCAATAATTTTTGTTTGTTGGTAAATTGGATTTTGCATAAATAATTCTGTCTAATATGAAGTCATGAGTGAAAATGTGCTTAGCGATGAAGGGCTAAAAGAGAGGCTAACACCAGTTCCAATTAATCGAAAGTTGTGGTTATTGCTAAAAAAAGTAGTAAATGTTGAAAAGTCGCTATTAAAATTGAATGATATTCTTTTGAAATTAGTTTTTTGTAGACCTATGATGTCAAATTGATTTACTGAATATAAGGAAAAAAGATAATTTTATTTTGTTTGATTGTTTAAAGATCGAACGTTATGGGTGGTGATTCTAAGGTTTGGTATTGATGGAGTGTAAGAACTATGAGTATTAGTATTGTACATTGTAGGAACAGTAATCATGATACAATTATAATTAATTTGAGAAGCTGCCAATATAGCATTCAATTGCTTTATCAAAGTCCTCAGTTAATGGTTCAAAAATTTGTATATCCTGTTTGTTGAGGATGTTTTTGTTAAGGAGTGTAGATTGGAGATCATGACAGGATCTAAGTAACTTATTGAGTATGGGAATGAATTGTAAGATTCTTTATTGTTGTTTTTGACAGATAAAGACTAACTGTTCATTAGATTGCTTTTGTAAATGGGCTATGCAAAGATCAGTGTTAATATATGGATATTTTTTTTCCGCTTCAGAGGCAGTATCAGGTAAGTTATTATTAAAGTCATCTGTCTTAGCAGGAGTGATGACTTTAATGTGAAAGACATTTTCAACTATAGTAAGACGTTGTTGTAAAAATTTAAATTTGATACAAAGATTAAAGAGAGCATTGGAAATTGACGTAAGTTAAGAAGTAACAAACTGTTTAAAGTCTGGGTCGTGAATTAAACTGCCTTTTGCTGTATCATTATTTAATTTTGGTGTAGGAAGGACTTCAGTTTCATGAACTTATCAATTGGTTCGTCTGCCCATCGTAAATTTTTGTTTTCATAGGAGGGGTTATTGGAAAAAGAAACATAAGGTTTGGTTTTTGGTGGTGGAGAAGGGGGAGGTCTCCTTTTTAATCCTTCTTGAGGATTGATGGTTTGTTGAGGAATTTTAGCAACATGAGCGAATGTGATGTTTTTGCAAACAGTGCCTTGTATAGGACTACGTTTTGGTGTTATGTAGTTATTAAATTGGGCTGGTTGGAATCGCTAGTAAAGATTTTACGTATTTCGGTCCTTGGGTAATTGTTGACGTTTGGGACAGGTAAACGCATTGTGATGTGTAGAAGAACAAATTGCACAAAGTTTGGCTTTTGGGTTAGCCCATTCTAATTTTTTGTTATTAAGAGTTAAATTTTTTATTCCTAGAGCATTCAGGGTGTTTTCTTTATTAGAGAAGTAAAAATAAGCGTGTTGTAAATAATTATAATTCGAACAGACTCTGGGGATAATTCACGCAGTAGTAGAGACTATGTTTCCAATATCTTGAAGATCATATAGTATAACATTACGAGGGAGATTTGTTAGTTTTGCTGAAAATGCAGAACGAGTTTGAATTTCAGTTCTAGATAGGCTGCAGGAATGGAATCGGATCATATCATTAAGGAGATTAATCCTGTCTCCTTTTTTTAATTCTTCAAAATTGGCATTTTTATCAAAAGTAATTGTGGCTCGTTGTCAAAGGTTTTTTATTTCCATGGCAAAATGGACGATATTACCAAATTTGGAAAATAATTTTCATAGTCTAGTTTCTGTGACGTCTAAAGGGATTTCTGTTACCACGATCAACTGATCGGGTTTGTAAGGCGCAGATTTTTTTATGTCAAGGGGTTAGAACGTGATATCAAACATATTGGGAGATTTGTGTTTACAAAGTTCATCACGTTCAATTTTGTCTGAAAAGGCAACTTTGATAATAGTCTGATTGTGCTCAGTAGAATGTTTTTCTTTTGTACCAATGATGAATGAGTTATATTTATCATAGCACAAATCAGTAATCTTTGAGATCTTCAATTAAGGGTTTAGGCTAAGGAGTTTATCCATTTGGATGTAGGCGAAAAATTTTGTGACTTGTATAAGGGAACGTTGTTAACCTTACGCTCAGCCCGTCGAACTTAAGGTAACTATGACTTAATAACAGGGAGTAACGTGCAAGAAACTACTAAGTTACTGTGGAATAAGTCCTATTACAATCAACCTTAGGTTTATACTTTAGACGAGTAAATAACTTTAACAATTTATAAACACGATAAACACAATTGACACGTTGAAGGATTTTTAATATGTTGTCACTGGGTTCGTTTTCGTGTATCTTAACGTCTAAGTTGAAAGGCTGCGGCAATTGATTCTACACGTTGGAGTTTCTGACCTTAGGATTTTCTCTAAGTCCTACAGGTATCCGTTATACTTGAATCAACTCAGCAATTTATCA
>CAJVPP010002831.1:0-13402 GCA_910592005.1 Funneliformis mosseae
AACTGCTAACCTATTCGGTATAAAAATCACATGGCTAATAACTTATAAAAAATTTATTTAAATTTTTATTTTTAAGCTGTGCAATATTTTTGTCCTCCCCCCCCCTCTGGTATATTGCGGAAAGAGTTTTTTTTTTCATTAAAATTTATCATTTTTTTTTTTTTTTTTTTTTAAATGCGGTAGTTTTGTATGATCTTTATTAAAAATCAAAGTACATATAATTAAATTAAACATACAATTTTAAGAAAATACAAAAATCTCTATTTAATCTAGACTAAATTAAGACTGATCCTGCACTTTTCCAGAATCTATTCCTAACCTAAGCTAAAAATATCATGTTCTAGTAACTAACTGAATGGGAAAGGGCTTGGCCACTACTGCACCAAAAATTCAACCAGTGAGATCCAAATCGAATCATATCTTTAATTGAGTTATTAATATTGACAGGAGTAGCGGAACTTATGAATTTATATTCTGTTACTACTGTGTATTCTTTCTTTGTTTTTAAGTTAATGTTGTATGACTTCTCGAATATGACTTGTTGTGAATATCAATCTATCTAAATTACTTGTGATTGTTCAAAGATAAAATGTATAAAAGTGGAGAGCGCCGTGTATGTGAGGTTTTTTGATCCCATAGCATTGTGAACAAAATTATATAAGGATTGTGAAATCATTCCTTTTATAAGAGCTTTTAAGTATGAGAAAGACTCAGTAGACATATGCCATACAGGTAGATCTGATATATTGACAGCTGGGTTATTGTTTTAGATCAAGTTTTTTAGGATTTGTTGTTAATCTTGTATAATATTCTTCATTTGAGTCTAAGTAATCGGATATTCCCAAACGTGGGAGAAGATTTCATCAGCGTAATCACATTTGACGCAAAGCCATGATTGGTCATAGATATTCAAATGTTTTTCTTTTAAGATTTCTATAATAGGAAGCATTTCTAAGAGTCTTTGAACTTTTTTCTTTCGGATAGCTAAGGCTTCATATGAGGTATGTGCTGTAGCAACGTTTTCATTGATGTAGAAGGTCGTAGCAGACCAGTTAATATTTAAATGCTGGTGTTTGTTAATCACATGTAAGTGTTAAATTTTATCAAATAAGATTAATTGCGTGATATTTTTCATAAATAAACGTATGGAAATAGTGATCTTCAGGTTGTCATATGTGTAATAGTAATGGTTAGAATGAGAAAGATCAATCCTAAGCATAACTTTCCCATAGGCGTTTTTTGCTAGTTAGTCGACTTTGTCATTAAAGGTATTTTCTGAATACGCTTTAACTTTAAGGAGGCTGACGTTAAGGGATCTTGATTTGATAACTTCAAATAGACTCAACTAAATTGAGAAATTGTTGATCTTAAATAAGGATCTAGTGGACGGAGACAAATACAGTATTCTTTTAAAATTATGGAATTATTTAATCATGGCTTGTAAATCTGTTATGATTGTAATATGGCAATTCCGTGGGATAATGAGAATAGCAGTGAATATTGCTACTAGTTCTGCAATTGAAGACGAGAGAAACATGGTAACTAATGCTGATGAAAAGGAATTCATAGGTGAGGATGGGTTCGTTTGCAGCCAAGCCATACTCATTTTAATAGAAGGAATGCTCAATCTGATGAGAGAACTATCTGTGTAGAATTCTAGATGAGTAACAGCAGAAAACTGTTATGAAAGAGTTAGTAGTTCATGACTATATGAAAGCATAATAAATTTTGTTATTAGTGAGAAAGGTGCAGGGTGACAGTAAACAATTGTGAGTATACGTGAGGTATGATTATTAATACAATTATAGAAATAAAAAATAATGTCCATTATGAGAATTGAAGACCAGACGCTAATGTATTCCTTCCCACCATCTTTGAGTCTGATTTTTACACAAAGGCTTAGGGACACGGTTAATATGCAATTATATCTATTGAGATAAGGAGAATTACTTTTGAATGACGTGGGTCAGTGGAGTAGACATCTATCATATTAGTGTAGAGTTATTTTATTAGAGAAGGTGTGTGTGTAATGGATGATGTGAACAAAACTGCCTGATATCTTCAGAACATGACCTATAATCATTGTATTTGTGTGGTAATCCCAATATGAAACAAATGAATAGGCTGTTATTTGATCATGTAGTGGAAGTATCAGAAATTCCTGTACTGCATTTTGTTTGTATATTGTATTAGCAGGTAATGTATGAGATGCGTTGACATTGAATGTGTTTCTGATTTTAAGGTACTATTTCAGATGCGGTCTTTTTTTAGAAATAGCTGATAAACATCTCAGATCATTGAAAGTATACAGTGATGTTCCTTCTCAATTGGTCAATTATTCTAAAACATTAACGAGTATTTGGCTAAGGAAGGAGCTGCTTTTCTATATTCTTGTGAGATAACTGATAAAATAGTGGTAAGTCCACATTGGATTCTATGGGTATGATATTCCGGTATAGATAAACTGATGTTAAAGCATTTGAGATCACATAAAAGTGCTGGAATCCAACTGTTGAAAAATTTTGAATTTCTATAGAACCATTTCACAAGAGATGAGACTGATAATCATTCTTTAACTTGTAGTTGTAATAGGCATGTGTTTGTAGAAAGACCTAAGAGGCCAGTATCATTGAGAGATGTTAGTAATGCATCAGTGAGAGTCTGCATGTGTCTATGATAGAAGTTGGTTACTCTGTAAATAAATTTTGAATAAAATAGACAAGACGGCGTGTATCGTGATAAATGAAGTTTTTTCTTAAGTAAAGCTCTGAATGGTTGTACAATACGATCAGCTAGGGATTCAGATAAGTGGATTAGTTAGGTTTGATATTCAATACGAGATATAACAACAATGTTGAAGGTGTAAATGAGTTATTTGTCTGTCAGTCTTTTGTTAAACAGGGTAGCTACAGTGGTTTTGACATTCTGTATAGCTTGTTTGACGATAAAGGTCTTGTTGCATTTAAGTGAGATCCAAACTCCCAAATATCAGATAGAATCTTGAGGATTAGCGGCCGTAATTGTTTGTATAGTGCTGTTGACATATGTTTCAATAGTTTAGATGCTGTTTCTATTGGTCAACAGGTCCAATTTTGACCAATTCACTTTAATACTGTTAAATTCATAGAAACTATTAGCAATGTCAATGATTTTATTGAGTTATTGTTTGGAATTAGTGATCTACAAGATGTCATCTATATATGCTAATACTGAAGTTTTACAAACTTGTTCTTCAAATGAATTAAGGCAGACATTGGGTTTCCATTTGGTCGACATAGTATAGCCTAAATCAGAGTTTTGTACCTTACACAAAAGGGGGTCATAATAAATGCATCACAAAAGTGGTGAGATGATTTCTCCTTGATTAATACCTGAGAACACCTTGTATGTATCTGTAAGTTCAAACTAGGTAAAAACCTGATTTTTCCTATTCACGAACATATTCAGAATAAAGAAGATAAATGATTTAGGAAGTTTCAATCGTTCAAGTGCTCAGATTATCATAAAAATATTGACGCAGTCGTAAACTTTAGACATATCTTATAAGAGAATCCATAATTCATTTTTCTTTGAAAGAGCATCATTCTTTATATTGTCAAGAATGTGCAAGAGTTCGAAGGTGGAGCAAAAGGGAAGTCCTGCGAAATTGTGTCCTTTGAGAAGGTTATGTTAGATGAAAATGGTTGAGAGTCACATGTTGATGAGTTTAATGAGAGCTTTTCTTAGGCATTCTAATAACATAATTGGTCTCGTGTTGTTTAAGTCAAATTTCCAAGGTTTGGATTTCGGTATTGGGTAAATAAACGCTAAATTCTATCAGTAAGGAAGTGTTGAGATCGATAAACAACCGCATATTAGATACCAAAAAATTTTTTTAGCTAAGGGTCAAGGTGTTTGAGCATTTCGTTTGAGATCTTTGAGGGGCCAGGTGCTTTGTCGTCTGCAAGAGAATTAACAATAGAATACCATTCTTCCGCTAAGGATGGTGTCATAAGGTCTTTATAAATATCAAGATCTACATTTTCTAGTGGGATTATATAAGGGAACCAGTTGTTAGGGATAGTTTTCAGTTCATGTATTGTTCTTGCTGCTCTTTGAAAGTGGCCGTTAACTGTTTGTTTAACTAATTGTTCATCTGTGAGGAGTTCTTGAGTATTCCTAGATAAACATCTATCCAATACGATTGTCTTTCTTGTATGGTTTAATACTGAATCAAGAAGTTTTTTCAGATTATTAGTATAAGCTTCTAAACACTGATCTAAGTGTTTCTGTATAGAAGTAAGCTTGTGCTTATTCTCATGAATTTTGGCTTTGCATAAAATGACTTTGAGTAGTAAAATTATATCCAAAAGGAGGAGGTTGACAAAATTGAATGGATAATTTAGGCTGGGATGTGCAGTAACAAAAGCAAGAGAGTTAGCTATATTACAAAAGTTATCATACAAGGAGATCCAATTAACAGGAAATGAGACACCCTGTTTGACTTTGAGAAGTGTTTTTTTGAACTTGTGTAATAATTTTTGCTGTGAGTATAATTTGATAAGATGGGGAGGTCTTGGGTATTTGAATTGGCCTAACGATTTTTTTAAAGGTATGCATTTCTCAGCTGCTTTGATTAAAAGGTCTTTAAAGGTATCCCAGTGTTTGTTTAATAAGGAATGCGTCCAGTATGTTTGCTGATTGATTATTTTTGTTTGACTGCCATTTATTAGTGCATTAAATTTATTACTAAATTTGTTCTATAGGTCTTCGTTCATTTTATCGAAAGTGAAACAAATCTTTTTTGGTATTTTGCATTTGTTAAATTTGATGTCTAAGAAATTCGTAATCGTAGTAACGGCAACATAGTGATCAGATATATTCGTTCCTGAGTCAACCATTCTGCAATCTAAAATATTAAGGAAAATTTCTGCAGAGGTCCAAATATAGTCAATCTTTAAGGATACTCAGCTTGAAAAATAAGTAGGAAAATTAGTTCTATTTCAATCATGTTTGATTGAGAAAGCATCAAACAGTGATAGTCTATGAAAAACTTCAAAGAGTTTAAGGCTGTCTGTTGGATTATGTATATGGTCCATATCAACATTAAAATCTCCAAGAACAATCAAATGGAAATCACTGGTAGAAGCTTCCTGAATCCATTTGTGAAGGACCAATTGGATTTCTTTTCTCATTTTGAGGTCAGCTGGTGGTAGGTAACAATTAATAATATGAAGCTTTTGTTTATTTGCAAATTGTAAATTAACATGTATGATATGATCAAGTTTAGCGTCATGTTTATATACGTGATGAGCAATCTTTTTGTTGAGTATTAAGCCTATACTAAATGCAGTACATTATTTTGGATTTGAACTAAAAAAATAATATAAAGAAAGGATGAGCGGGATTAAAATTTTTTTTGTATTGGGATTTGAAGTTGGTTTCTTAAAAACTAATAACATCTATGTTGTATGAAGAATATAATTATAAGAGGTAATGTTATTTGGCAATGTTAGTAAAGGATCTAATATTGTGTGTTGCAAAAGAGAGTTTAGGTATATTAATGAAGGTTGAATCAGAGTTATTATTGGATGAGAAAATAATATTGTTAGTATCTGTAGGGATAGTAATCATAATAATATATTTTAAAATTGGGGAAGGCTTTTAAGAGCCTTTTCTGCATCCAAATTATGATTGGTGTTGAGGATGTATATTGTTGGCATTTTGTTGATTTAAAGGAAATCATTATGAATAAGAACTGCACGGAATGTATTGCAGGTGTTAACCAAAGTGTTGACAGTATCAGTGAAGTTCTTAAGGTAGAGGTTTTGTATTTCAGTAATTTTTGTGAGAGTTGTGATAGTTTGGCATTGTTTATTAATGATCGGCTTAGATGTATCTACTACTGGGCCAGTCCTGTAGTGTTCTAAGTCATAGTCAGTCATTGTCTCTTCTTCGGGAAAGCTGACCTTAATATTGAGTGTTTGCTCAATTGTCTCCATTCGTTTCATAGTGGTACCTAAGGTAACTGTAAGCTCGTTAAGTTTTTGGATAAGTTGTAAGAAACTTACTTTAATGAAGTCTTTAAAGTTACTATTAGATTCTTTTTCATGCATAGAGTCCCTGCTTTCGTTTCTGCAGAAATGTTACGTAGTTGTTGATATTATTGAAAAAGTTGATTGTTCCATTGTTTCATGTTCAGAGGGATGTCGTCACTCCAGTCTGGTGATAATGTAGATGATGATTATATTGGAGGACTATTATTTGTATTCTTAATCGAGAGGCGCGAGTTTGTAAGTGTGTGAGCTTGTTTAGGTAGAATCTGTGTGCCTTCTGTAATAATGTGAGAAAACGTGATATTGGGATTGATGACACCTTTATGAGGGTGAGTTGGGGCTTTATAATTGTTGTATTAAGCTGGTTGGAAGCATTGATACAAATGTTGTGTGCTTTTATCTTGCAGAACGTGATGTTTTTTGGGATAGTCTTTGATTTTGTGATGTGAAGAGAAGCAAATCGCACATAATTTAACTTGGGTTTCAGTCCATTCTACATATTTACCATTGATGGTGAGGTTGTCGTTACTGATTGCAGCTTCGTAGTCTTCAGCTGAAGAAAATAAAAGAATGCATGTTGTAAGTTGTGATAATTCAATCATGCTTTAGGAATAATCCAGGCTGTCACATTAACTATGAGACCTAGGTCAGATAAATCTTTACCCGTAGTGTAACGGGAGTGATACATGAGTTTAGCTGAGAATTTTGACTGTTCTAAGATTTTGTCACATAACAAGTCGCACATGTAAAACTGAACCATGTCATTTAGGTGAAAGACACTGAAACCTTTTTTTAGTTCAACAAAGTTTGCATCTTAATTATATGTGATAGTGGCCTGTTGCCAAAGATTTTTTGTTTCTGTGTTAAATCTGACGATCTTGCCAAATTGAGAGAAGATTTTTTGATGCGTAATTCTGTGGCATCCAATGAAATTTCTGTAACTTTGATCTGTTGTGAAACAAATGGATATTTTGGTGTAATTTCAAAGGGTAAGAACGTGCAGTTTTCTAAATTAAGTAAAGTGACTTGACAAAACACGTCCCTTTCATTCTTGTCAGAGAATGTCACTTTCAAGATTTTCTTTGATAAATCCTCTAAATGTTTGGCAAACATAATACCCGAAAATGAGTTAAACTGATTGAAAACAAGGTCAGTGACATTAGAGATTTTGGTTTGGAAAGATTTTTCAGGGTAGTCGTCCGCCGGAAAAAATGCAAAAAAATTTATTTTTTTAGTGGAAATTTCTTGGGGGTTTTTAGTTTTTATTAAGAAATTTTCTGAAGTATCAGTCACGTCATCGATGTTCATATATAGTTAGTCAGAAGTGACAACAAAAGTTGTTTCACCTGTTGGAACTTCTTTGTCCTTTCCTTTATCAAACAGAAGAGGATCAACTTCTATAATAACTGGAGTTTCTTTGTTATCGTTGTTATTAGAAATACTACTTTCTAGTTCAGTAGATTGTAGAGTATTTTGTCTTTTATTTGGTTGTTGCTCTGAAGTGCCAGAGCGAGAGCGAGGTTGTTGTTTTTGTTAGTTTTTATTGTTCTCTTTCTTTGGTCTACCCATAATGCGGAAAAATTAAAATTTATCGTTTATTTTTTTTTTTTAAGTTACAATATCCGGTATATAGGAATCGTTAAATGGAGTATTATGGTGTTACCCTCTACATCCTAAGAATCCCACAAAGTCGTGACTAGACACATAGTTCTAGCCAGAACCTGCCCTGTAATACTGATCTGAAGATTTTCACCTAGATCGACTCCCCAAGAGCTAGCCCTCAGAGTCCCTAAACCTCAGAATTACTATAAAATATGGATAGAGGGATCACTTTCAGTCACAGGTACTTTTGTTAATTTTTTCCTGTGTTTACCAACACCATATCTGGATACTATTATCTCTGCCTAGTATCAGGGTATTTTACACATGATCGGGAAGGCTTAGACATTGTTCATCTTATAGAACCTCAGAAAGGTAGATGGCTGTCGTACCCATATCGTCAAATTCACTCAGGAAATAAATCCAGCCTCTATCTCTAATGACAGCTCGATTGGAGGAAGCTGTAGTAGTACAATGCAGTCTATTATCACCTTAGCTACCCGTAGGTAGTATCCAATCTGCTAATTACTGGTTAATCACTTTCTTACTTATGTAAGGGTCCCTGAAATTGAAGACGTGAAACAGTACTCATTACAGGCCTATCAGCGAAGACTAAGTTTCTATTGATCCCTGATTTCATTTGCATCCACTTATTCTGCAATTTTAGTATTTAGGCATGATTAATATCGATCGACAGGTCGATCGACCAGTTTCTAATGCATATTAGTATATACGCCCATATATTCAGTTACATATAAAATTCTAATGAAAATCATCTAGTTTTATGCTTTGGCTGAGACTTGAACCTGTGGCTATTGCAATGTAATCCACAATAAGAGCTCAGTTATTACTAACTGAACTAGGGATGCCAATTCCTAAAATTTATCATTTATTTTTCTTTTTTTAAAGTTACAGTATCTGATACATAGGAATCGTTAAACAGAGTATTAAGGTGTTACCCTCTACATTCTAAAAATCCCACAAAGTCATGACTAAACACATAGTTCTAACTAGAACCCGTCCTGTAATACTGATCTAAAGATTACCACCTAGGTCAATATCCCCAAGAGCTAGCCCTCAGAGTCCTTAGACCTCAGAATCACTGTCAAATATAGATAGAGGAATCACTTTCAACTACAGGTACTTTTGTCAATTTTTTCCTGTATTTACCAACACCATATCTGGATACTATTATCTCTGCCTAGTATCAGGGTATTTTACACATGATCAGAAAGGCTAAAATATTGTTCATTTTATAGAACCTCAGAAAGGTAAGTAGCTATCGTACCCATATTGTCAAATTCACCCAGGAATTGAACCTGGCCTCTACCCCTAATGACAGCTCGATTGGTGAATGCTGTGGCAGTACAATGCAGTCTATTATCACCTTAGTCACCTGTAGATAATACCTAATCTACTAATTACTGGTTAATCACTTCCTTACTTGTGTAAAGGCCCCTGAAATTAAAGACGTGAGACAGTACCCATTATAGGTCTATCAGCAAAGGCCAAGTTTCTATCGATCCCTGGCTTCATATGCATCCACTTGTTCTGCAATTTCAGTATTTAGGCATGATTAATATCGATTGATAAGTAGATCGACCAGTTTCTAATGCATATTAGTATATACGCCTACATATTCAGTTACATATGAAATTCTAATGAAAATCATCTAGTTTTATGCCTTGGCTAAGACTTGAACCTGTGGCTATTGCAGTGTAACCCACAATAGAAGCTCAGTTGTTACCATCTGAACTAGAGATGCCAATCCCTCTAAAATTTTATCATTTATTTTTTTTTTTTTTTTAAAGTGCGGTAGTTTTGCAATATCTTTATTATGAAAGTAAAATAAAAGTAAAGTACAAATCAAAAGAAATTACCAAAATCTTGTAAAGAACTAATCTAAGATTAAAACTATAGAAAACCGACCCTATACTTCTCCAAAATTAATTTATAACCTAAGCTAAAAAAATCATATTTCGAGTAAACATACGTAAGAAAGCAGAGAGGGTGAGGCTATTACTACACCAAAAATTTGACCAATGAGATCCCATCTATACCATCGAAGATATTGAAGGAGAGCTAAAAGAATGATCAAAGGGGTTAGAGGATAAGTCATAACCTGATATGATAAAATTAGCAGCCTTAAAATCAAGGGTAATGTTAAAAGATTTTTCAAAATCATGAACAAGTTGATAACGATCGCGCCAAACGTTTTGTGTGAGTTCAAAAATGAGATGCATAAAAGAAGAACAAGCAGCTAAAGCCAAACTTTAGGATGAAATTTTTTTAAAAAGAATTTAAAAAGGGGTACTGGAACTATGCCTCTGATAAGAGCAAAAAATTCAGAGGTATTATAAGTGTCAAGCAGCCATACGTTCAGCTGATTAATTTCATAATCATGTGCATGGGTGATATCTTTTAAATAGATATTTGATTATTAGATAATCTTTTTTATTTCATAGTTAACAGTAGGACACATCCATATGTGATAAAAGTTTTCATCAGTGGCATCACATTTAAGACACAAAAGTGACAGGTCATAAATAGATGGATATCATAATTTGAGAATCTTGAAAGTTGGTAATATTTCAAGAAGACGTTGATATTTCATTCTTCTAACACAGGAGGTAGAGTAAGAGGTATATTGTGTTGCTGTATTGTCATTGAGTAAGAAGGAGGTGGCAAACCAGTTAATTTGATAGAGCTGTGAGTGTTTTACAAGGACAGAAAGTTGAAGTAACCGTAAAAGAGAACGTTTACAGAATAATTCTTTGCAAAATTGTCTAATAGGAATCAAGACTGGAGCATTATTGTGTGTGAAATAGCATTGAGGTGCATTATTGGTATTAAGCTGAAGGACTTTGGTATCTAAATAGGATTTTGCCAGAGCATTCACTTTATTGTTAAAGATGTTGTCAGTATGAGCTTTGACTTTAATCATTTGAACTGTGAGGTTATGAGTGTCCATTATTTCAAAAAAATAAGACCAATGCACATAATTATTAATTTTGAGAGCAGGACGAACAGTAGAAACTTTTGTGAGAAGGAATTTGTATTTGTTAAATTGAGAGATAATGACTGCTGAATTAGTATAAAAGATAACAGTACAAGAGGGTGAGCTGTAAGTAAGGCAGTAAAAATAGCTGCGAATTCAGGTAATGACGAGAAAGGAAAAGGAGATGTAAAAGCAGAAAAAAAAGAAATCATTGGTAAACTTTGGGTAGTTTGAAGCCAGGCAATACCCATTCTTATCGTAGGAAGACCTAAATCTTGCAAAGATCCATCTGTATAAAATTCAAGAACAGAAGAAGAAGAAAAAGAACGAAATAAGATTAATAACTAAGAATTAAAAAGAGGTGACAAATATTTGTCAAATAAGTTATCAAAGGAAGGTGCAGTAAAGTTTCTTGGGACTACAAATAGACTTTGATTATTATTTTTCAGAAAACATATTATGGCAAGTTCATAGAGTGTACTGTTGAAAAGAACACTGTGAAGTCAGTCAATACGGTCATTTCCATTTGACGTAGGAATTTTTGCACAAAGGGATATAGGTAATATAAAATAACAACTGTTGTAACGTCCTCTGAATTTAGTAGCTGCATTCTAATAAAAGTGGCAATAGACACAGGGCTCGAGAATTGTCATTTTGTCAGGTCCAACTGATGGTATGTGATGCCTTAGATATATAGTATTATGGTCAATTTTTATAATTCTTTCTATGACGAAGTAATTGACTGTGTTGTGCCAACCAACTGCAAATTTGGGTGTTTGATGAGAATAAGTAGGAGGAATGATGAAGTAGCCATAGCAAGACTTGTGTTTAAAATTAAATGCGAGCGAAAGTAATTTGTCTTGATCAGGATTTAGACTCGATTCTAAGGCTTTAATACAATTTGCAGTTTGAAAACTATGGGTAACAGGATTGGTGATAGTGTTCAGATCACGAAATATGAACATATAGTTTCCTTGGTAGTTGGTGAGTTACTCCATGAAAAGTATGAAAAACTTTCATAGCCTATGAGCATGCTTTCTATAATCATAATTAAAAATTTCAGAAATCAGAAAAACCCCTCCTAGAATTCTATTGGATAAAGTTGAAGGTACATTAAGTTTGAGTTTCATAATTTTAAAGTCACATAAAAGAGAAGGGAGCCAATCATCAGATCGTGTTGTTTTTATGAATGGCCAATAGATTAGAGGTTTCTCAAAGAGCCATTCCTTTTGTTGAAGTTAAAGGCTACGTAGATGAAAGGATTTTCTAAGTATATTTGTTTCATTAAACATTTGTAAAAGAGCATTGCTGAAATTCTGTATTAATCTCTGATACAGGGAGGTCAGATTGTAGAAGTAATGTGAATAGAACAAATCCATTGGGATACGTCTGGAGAGCTTAAGTTTCTTTTGACAAAGACGATGTATGTAGTGATAAAGCTTTTGCATTATATTTCAAATGGTAACGTAAGTTGTGATCTGTACTCAATTCTTGGAAGAAGAACGGTATTAAAGATATATATTAGTTGTGAATCTGTCAGACGTTTATGCTTTATAATGGTAATGGCATTTTAATTTTACTGTGTATTTGACTATAAATAAAACTCTTGTTAGACTTGAATGCGATCCAAACACCTAAATAACGAACACTAGCTTTAGAGGATAGCGTATTGATTGACCATATAGTGTTATTATGAATGATTTCAAAAGGACTCTGTTGGGAAGAGTTGACTAGCAGTTTTGATTTTGACCAATTCACTTGTATATCATTAAAATCGAAGAAACTGTTGGTAATAGATGTAATATTTGTTAGGTCTTCTCTGGATTTAGTAAGCCAGAGAGTGTCATCTATATAAGCAAGTGCAAGGATCTTAAGACAAGAGTTATTAGTAAAGGAAAGACGAGCATCAGGACGCCAATCGACTTCTGTAACAAAACTATATTGGGAATTGTTGATAATGCATAAAAATAAATCGTAGTATATATATCACAATAGTGGTAATATAACTTCATCTTGATCAATTCCTGAATGCATTAGATATGTATCGGAATTGCCATGAGCTGTGAAGACTTGGTTAAATCTTAAAAGAAAAAGTCTCAGTATTGTTTGTGTGAATTTGTATGGAAGTCTTAATCTTGCTAAAGCTGCAGCGAGAGTGAAAATGTTTACACAATCGTATACTTTAGACATATCTTGTAAAAGAACCCATAATTCTGTGTTATTATAAATAGCGTTCTGTTTAATATTATCAAAAAGATGTATAGGGTCAAAGGTGGATTTGAAAGGCAAACCCGCAAAGTTATATCCTTTGAGAATATTATATTAAATAAAGATATCAGCAAGCTGTATATTTAATAGTCAAACAAAAGCTTTCTGAGTGCTTTCTAGTAGAGTTATTAGACAGTGTTAAACCTAGAATTGTCTTAAAACTAAGTTAATAAAACTAATAAACTTAATATCATAATTATCTCAAAGGCCTTTCCTAAGAGAAATTAACGATAAACAAATAAATAATTTATTATCACAATTCACTTGTTTAGTAGGTTATCACGATTAATCCTATGATAAAGACAAGAAGAAGGTTGAAAGTGTAAAATAGTATCTTTATTAAACTATAGAGTTATAAGTCTAGTTCCAAGACTTATCTCAATTCCTGAGCAAAACTCTGTTGATTCAAGGTCAACTTACAGGTCTATTTATATAAAATTGTTAACTAATACTATACTACACCTTTCAATAAATACATATAATGAAAATAATATAAGTAATG
>CAJVPP010002832.1:0-13397 GCA_910592005.1 Funneliformis mosseae
AGAAAGAAGTTTACAATGGTATATCAGCAAAAAAGATTATCAATTTATTAATTGATAATCAATTCAAGATCTGAATTCAGATCTGAATCTGAATCTGAATCTGACAGATCAGATCTGAATCTGAATTTGAATCTGACAGATCAGATCCGAATTTGAATCCGAATCTGACGGATCAAATCCAATCTGAATCTGAATCTGAATTAGATCTGAATCTGATAGATCTGATCTGAATCTGATCTGTCAGATTCAGATTGGATTCAGATCAATCCGAATCCATGCGAAACACTAGGCTTGGGCATTAGAACGAGAAGATTGAACAATTGCAAAATGGAAGAAAGTTGTATAGTCTGATGAATCAACATTTAGCTAATTTTCACAAGGTCGTAGCTTATGTGTGTAGCGTATACCAGAAGAAGAATTTGACCCTTCTTGTTTAACTGCTATAGTAAAGCACAGTTCCAGTCGAATGTTTTGGGAATGCTTTTCATGGTATGGACTGGGACCTCTTATTCCTCTTCGCAAATCTGTAACAGGACAAAAATATGCAAAAGTGTTACAAAGGCATGCTATTCCTTCAATTTACAAATTAGTTCCTCGCAAACAAAGAATTTTTCAAAAGGATAATGCCTCATCTCATCGAGCAAAGATTGCTGCTGATGTTTGTAATGCCTCTAAGATTTCTAGCTACCTTAGCCTGCACAAAGTCCTAATTTAAATCCTATTGAAAATCTTTGGAATAAAGTTGATAAGAAACTTCGTAACTTGCTTAATCAACCTAAAAATGTGGAAAATTTAGAACATAAGGTAAAATATGCTTGGTATTCAATTCCACTTGAGTATATTCAAAATTTAGTTAAAAGTATGCCCAGTCGCATTCAAGCATGTATAGCAGCCGAAGGTAGTTCAACAAAGTATTAGTTTTTTTTTTTTTATAAAATATATAGGAAATATTCAGAACAAATAAATTTTTTGCTTATTCTAAAAAAAAAATTAATATAATAAATATATTCAAATAGTTTAATTAATCATTCAGGTATCCGTGATTACCCTCTGTACTAGTTATCATGACAAGCTATGCACCCTAGATGTCTTATGGCTAACTCCTAATGCTATCAGTATAATAGATTCTGGCCAATTACTGAAAAAATGAGTCTTTACTAACCTAATTCAGAATAGTTGTCTGACATAATTGATATTCTCAGACTGTTAAAATCATTCTAAGAATTGAACTTAGGTCTCTCAAATCTTAATTGACTTATAGATACCACGACATTTCAACTAGAAATCACCTATAACTCACAACTCTTGTTTAATTCAAGTTATACAATGTCTACCATTGACCTATCATGTCTTGTTATCAAGGATGACCCTCTTGCAAATAATGCGATACTTGTCCATTACAGTCTAGCTCCCTAATACAAATTCTAAACTGAATCAGTTTGTATAATATGATTACTTATGTAATTATATGAATTTATCATATTCTACAAGTTCATAATCTTTAACGTACATAGTTTGTGCACATCCTATGAAATTCATTTTTAAAATTGAACTGTATTTGGCAGATACTGAACTAGAGTTTATTGCAGTATAACTTGCAATAAGACTCATACCTTGCAGTATAAACTAAAGATACCAATTCTTTTAATTAAAGAATTATTTTAATGGTATTAATATATTTTCTGTAATTAATATATTACCTTTTTTTCTTAAGATATAGGATATATATTATACTTTTGGTATTTTAATAAATAAAATATTTAAGTATCTTGTATTAAACAATATATATGCGAAGTATTACAAGTATGTCATTTATTATATAAGCAAGTTTTTGATAATATTAAGTAACAATAATATATTTGTTATTTGTATTATAAAAATTTAAGTGATCATATTTATTATCACACTTATATAAAAAAAATTGCAATAACTTGTATTATCAAAAATTTATATATTAATGATATACTAGAAGGGTTTAAGTATTTGGAAAATTAATTAGTTAGTATTATATAAATAGAAAATAATAATATTAAAAAAATATATTAATAAAAACTTTTGAAGTTCTTCTTTCTTTTTGTAAAATAATATTTCATTAGATATATATTAATATTACCATTCAAAAAACTAATACATTAATCAATAATATAACAAAAAACCTTTCTAAAAAAAGAAAAGGTCAATTTGATATTTGATTCAGTAATTAAAATTAGGATCTCAGTAAGATAAATTAATAACTTAGGGATATATTTAGCTACTGATTTAATTATGAGAAGTAAAAATGTGCTATTATTTAAATAAGATAATAAAAAATATAAGTTATATACTTAATAATATTTATTATTATTCAATAAATAAAAGTATATATGAATATGTTTTATTAGTTATAATTTTATATAATATTTCTTAATCTGTCTATTTTAATAGACAAATTTGTATGTTAAAATAATTAAAAATAAGTCAGACTTAAAATAGAATTTTATATTAAAAAATTCATTCTGATTAGTTAAAATAATTCCTAAAAGTATAAATTAATGTAACATAATTTCTAGTTATAATATTATATAAAAGTATATGATCAGAAAAGAATGAATTTCTTGTGACTTTATTTTTTAAAAATTTTATTGAAATTTATCAAAATATAAATGAATAATATTGCGACAAACTAAATTTTATTATTTTATTAATAAATGAATACTTGATTAATCAGAAAAAAATTACAGAAATTATTTATTTGTATGAATTATAAAAAGCAATTCTGAGTATTATTGTAACAAAAAAGCACATTACACAATACATACTATAGTTAACTTCAATGAGACGTTTTACAGTTTATATCTATTTCTTTTTATTTGCTAACTATATATACTATCTGCATACTTTACGTTTCTCTTTCCACTTTACATAATGATTTTTATGAATAAATTGTTGCTCTAAAAGCTTAAAATACTTTACTACTTTTGAACGTTTTACATCTTTATTTAAACTATTTTTTCTTAATTGAATTTCCTTTGTATTATTTGTAAAATTAATAAGATTCTAAATAAGCTTTTAACAAAACTCTTTCTATGCTTATGTTAATCTTGTAATCTAAATAATCTAATATGCATTAATAATTGCAGTATCAAGAAGCCAAAAAAAATTAGCATCCAATTTTACCAGAATACTTTCTGAGTAATGTAATATAAATGTAATTGATTTGCAATATCAATACTATTTATATAATAGTTATAGTCATCAATTACTTTAAAAATTTTTGACTTTTTTTTCAATTCAAAGTCAAACACTATTTGTATCTTTATTGCATTAATACTTGTTTCTTTTGGTTATTATTATTCCTATTCTACTTTCCATTCTTCATCAACAAGATCATAGATCATTGATAACATTGTAACTAGCCCATTATCTTACTAAAAGAGCTAATATATTATCTACCATAATCCAAAATGAATATCCTAATCAAGTTTAATATTTTTATCTAACTTTAATTCTTTTGGAAAACCCGATGAGATTTTTTATATAGTTCTGCATACTTTAATTTCATTCTGCTGAAGATATTAAAAAAGAGAAATACTAGTAAAATAGTTATTCATATATATATTATATGAAAATTAATCGTACAAAAGTTGATTTATAAGATGATAAACTTGATATTCAATTTGATTCAAATCGTTCACTTTTATTACATTACTTGGAAAGATACATAACATTAGCAAAAAGTAAAAATATAACTAGAATTGCAGAGAGATAAAAATTTAAAGCCTTCAGGTTAACTTATTCTTGATTTATACAGTGTAAACACTTTTTCAGAAAATCAAATCATAATTTCATCTACTGAAACATTAGAACTTGACATATAAAGTTACTTCAAAATATTATAGATATGTGAAAGTAATGGTTCTAATTTATTAAAATAATTTTCTATTTTTGTAATAAATGAAGAAATATATAAGAACGTCTTTATTTATTCAAAACATTTAAGGATATTTGCTTTGAAATATGATGAATAGGAAGTTTCTTATTTTTATTCTAATACTAAGAAAGTGAAGTTTATAAAGTTTCTAGTAAATAACTAAAGTGATTCAGATAAAAAGTTCTTACATATAAAATCTAACTAATACCTTCTAGTGATACTAATACCTTTTGATAATACATAAAGATTGGTATTTTCAATAATTGTATTTAATATAATTAGTATAAAAAAAGAAAAAAAAATCTATTAGTTTAAAGACATTAATATTAAGATATGCTGGTAGCCGAACAGATACTTAGTGAAGTTATCTTTAGTGAACAAATAGTTCAAAATTAATGGATGATAGTAGTAATTTTTGTTATAAGTTCTTGTTAATTTATGTTTTCGTTTACAAGTGCCTTCAGTATCTATTTAATTTTAGGTTTAATTTTCATCTTCATCCTTATCATCTAAATCTGGATCATCTAAGAAATACTGATGATATGTCAAAAGGAATACATATTTCTTTTCATCAGAATTTGTTTCTAAAGTTTTATATGATAAAGAATTTGATATAAGGGATAAATCAGTTTTATTATTATTTTTTTTTATTAAAAAAAACAAAAAAATGATTATCAGGTTATATAATTATAATCTGTATAATCAATGATGATCACTATTATAAAAATTTTCATACACTTAATACAGAATTATAGATAATCATTCATTCATATTAATTTAATGATAGAGGATAAAGCTTAAGAAATTTTAACGTAATCATGCAAAAATAGTATAAAAAAAATTTTAGCATTTAAATTTGCATGCTGGATGGTCTATAGGATAATTATTTATCAATAATTATTACATATTTTATTATATAATATAAATAAAATAAGTAAAATAATAGGAGGCAGTGATATCCATTTTTGATATTTCAGAGTTTTGTTATTTCAGTTATATGTTCTAACCTATCTCACACTATATTCTAAATGTTCTATCTGTTCTATTTATATCCTATTTATATCCTATTAGTGTTCCATCAATGTCTTATGATAACACTGATAAGAGGTGATAAATAAATTTTTTTATTAAATAATTATTATTAGAATTCTGAATAAGTTGAGTTGAGTCAAGTTTAAAGATCAATTCTATTTAACTCATTTTTTTCGAGTCAAGTTGAATCAAATTTATTTTATAAAATCTTTTAACTTGACTTAATTTGAGTTATATAAATTTTAAACTCAACTTAATTTGACTTGAATTTATTCAAGTTAAGTTCAAATTAAAATTAGAAAAAAAATTAAAAATTAAATTAAAAATGAAAGATCAGAGGTAGGAAAAAAAGAAGGAAAAAATAAAAATAAATTAAAAAAACAAAAATTAAAAAAATTAAAAAAATAATAAAAAAAATAAATATATTAAAAAGCAAAAGATTGAGAAGAAAAGAAGAAAAAAATAAAAAAAAATAAAAAAAATAAAAGCAAAATTAAAAATAAATTGAAAAAAATTAAAGATTAAATTAAAAAATAAAAAGATTATAAAAGAAAAAGGAAAAGAAAAAAATGAAATTGAAAAAACAAAAAAAAATAAAAAAAATTAAAATTAAAAACAAATTGAAAAAAATTAAAGATTAAATTAAAAACAAAAAGATCAGGAGGAAAGAGAAAAAACAAAATCAAAAAAAAACAAAAGAAATTAAAAAAATTAAAATTAAAAAATGATTAAATATAAAATGAAAAGATTAGAAAGGGAAAGAAAAGTAAAAAAAACGAAATCAAAAAAAATAAAAAATAAAAAAAATTAAAGATTAAATTAAAAAATGAAAAGATCAAGAGAGGAGAAAGTGAAAAGAGGAAAAAAATTAAATTAAAAGATTAATAAAAAAAATTAATTAAAAAACGAAAAGATAAAATTAAAATTAAAATAAAAAATAATAAATAAAAAAAAATAATAAAAAAAAATTGAAAGTAAGAAAAAGAAAAAAATAAGAATTGATTTTAAGTCATCTTAAGTTAACTTGAGTCAAATTGAGTTTAAATCAAGTTGAGTTAAATATTTAACTTAACTTAAATTTAACATGACTTGTAAATCATCAAGTCAAAAAAACATAAACTTGGCTTGATTTAAACTTAACTTGACTTAGCTTATCTAACTCATGAGTTAACTAAAACTCTAATTATTATTTTATTTTATTTATTATATATTAAATAATAAATATAAATAAAATTTTAAATCAAAATTTTAAATTTTTTAGATTTATTAATAATAAATAAATTAAATTAAAAATATTATATTTATTTTATAATAAAAAATAAATTTAATAATTTAAATATTAATAAATAAGTAATTTCTATTTGTATAAGATTTTGGATATATATTATATAATATAGCTAACATTAATATTATTTTACTAGTATTAAAAAATTAAGAAATTACTTATGTGATAATCATATAAAGAATAAAGTATAATGAATATGAATTTTTTATTGAAAATTTAAATTTCTAGAATAAAAAGTAAAAACTAAAGGTATAAGAATATAATACTAGTAACAAAATATTAGTTATATAATATATATTTAAATACCTATGTAAACTTAGGAAATTTCTAATAATTAATTATTTTTTTTAATTATTATGAAAATTTTTTTTAATTAATAATCTATAAATATTTATATTAACTATTAAATAAATTTAATTATAAAATATAATTCTAAAAAATTTGATAATATTTCAAATTTTTAATAGTAATTTATTATTAAATAATAAATAATTGATTAATAATACAAATTTTGTGTAATTAAAAGAGATTAAATTTAAAATAATACTATATTAGTTATGTAAAAAGAAATTTTAATAAATTTAAGAAAAATAATCTAAAAGCATTATTTTATTTTTTTTATTATAATAATATTATCTTATTAATTTTAATTATTCTTTTAAAATTCTCAGATTAAATTTTCATATAGTTAAACTATTTATAAATCAAATAAATTAGCTTATTTAAATTTAACTTAAACTATTATAAAATAAGCTATAAGTTATATAAGCTAATTTGTAATTTAGCTTAACTTATTTATTTATATTTTTTATTTTTAAATAAATATAAAGTTATTTTCTTTAAAAAAGTTTACTTTAATAATATTTTTTTTAAAAAAATGTATATAGTAATATTTTTATTAAGAAAATATATCTAAAAATATTTATTTAAAAATAATACTATCAAAATAATTTTTTTAAAAAAATTCTAATAGAAATTATTTTAAAAAAAATATTTTAAAGTTAATTTCTTTAAAAAAATCATTTAAAAATGAGAATATTTTCTTAAAAAAGAATATTTTCAAAAATTTTTTTTTAAAAAAAATGCTATTAAAATTATTTTATTTGTTTAAAAATTAAATTTTTTAATTCTAAAGACTTATAAAACAAATAGATCTAAAAAATATTTTTTTGTGTATTATAATTTTGATATATAGTATATTTTTATTAAATTATTATTTAGAATAATTTTCTTAAGAATTTAACTTATAATACGTAATTTAATTTTTAATCTATAAGTTTAACTTCTATATATCATTTTTTATCCTAGTATTTTTTTAATAAATCAGCTTTAAAATATATATCTAAAAGTTAAATTTTATAATTTTTAGTAAGAATAATACTATTAAAATATTTTTTTTTAAATAAATTTGCTTCTAAAATAATTTCTTTAAAGAAATTGATGTTTAGAATATTTTTTTTTAAAATAATAATTTTTAGAATAATTTTTTTAAAAAAACTTATTACTAAAGCATTTTCTTAAATAAGAATATTTTTGAAATTTTCTTTTTAAAAAAAAAGTATTATTAGAATGATTTTTTAAAAAAAATTTGTTATTAAAATAATTTCTTTGAAAAATATTTCTAAAAACAATTTTATCAAAAAAAATTTTCTGAAAATAATTCTATCAAGAAAATATTTCTGAAAATAATTTCATTAATAATATCTTTAAAAGTAATTTTATTAAAGAAAAAACCTTTAAATGCAATTTTTTTAAAAAATAAATTATAGAAATTGTTCTTTTTAAAAGTGATTTTTTTATGAAATATTTCTTAAAGGAATTATTTTAGAAATAATTTTCTTGATAGAATATTTTCTTTTGATAGAATTTCATTTTAGAGACATTTTATTAATATGTAAGTCATTAAACAAACTAGCATATAATCTGGTTTGGCTTGGCTTAGCTTGATTATCAATTGATTGCTATAAGTTAAACTAAGCCAAAATAAAAGTAGCTCAGTTTAAGCTGATGGTAAACCAAGCTAAATTGATTTACACAGAGCTTTATTCATAATAATCTATATAATAAAATATATCAAATTTTATTTATTTTATATATTTACTATTTATTTATAATCTTTATCATATTTATTTAAAATTTTTATTTATATTAATCAGATTGAATATAAAACTCATATATTATTTATAAAATATTAAAATTAGTATTATAAATATACTTTTTATATTTAAATAAAATTATAATACTATTGTATATACAGTAATATTTAGAGATTAATTGATTTTAATTGTTTGTTAAAAAATAGTTTAATTTTAAAAAACGATTTTTCATAAAAAACATTTTACATTTTTATGTTTTAATTTAATTATATTAAGAAAATGTTAAATTCATCCTTTATTAGTGTAGAAATATAGTATTCTCTTTTGAATTATTTTAGTTTTATTTTTTTTTTTTTTTTGATTTCAGATTTATCAGTTGGTGATAAATATTTTATTTTCTGCCTATTTGATTTATTACTATTTTTTTTCATAAGATTTTCTTTCAAGTTGGATCACTTTTCGAGAAATCTGTGAGTACATGGGTTCGTCAAGTACCGGCGGAAGTTGATCAACCAAGATGACTGATCGGCCACCAAAAACTTGATTTTGTTTTTCAGAGAAGGCTTGACGTAATCTCATGTCAACTAAGACAATGAAATAGGATGGGTTTTTTTTTGCTATTTTTCGTCATGTAACGAACAAATTATTTTTCCTTGATTTTATGTGATTTTGTTTTTTTATAATTTTTTTTTACTTTATAGAATCCGTTAACATTTGGGTTCGACCGCTTATTTCTCAAATATAATTAATATACAAAAGAAATTATATATATTATTAAGCAATGCGAAAGTTTAAATTACGCCCACTATTTTTATAATAGCCGCACTTACTACGCCATTAAAAATTGATTAATTCGTAGTCATAATCATATTCCAAATGTGCACATTTTATTGGCCACATTACGAATTTCTTTTGATATATATATTTGAATCTTAATTTTATGTATAAATTAAGAATGAAACAATTGATTCAATTGTTCACCGGGCTAATTCTATCACGTGATTTATTTCCGTATTGCTAAATTTAGTATCCTTTTGTATCCTTAATCCTAATAGAAAAATTTTCTTATATGAAGGGAAAGATATGTGAAGGGAAAGACGTATAAATACAACGCATTTTCTCGTCCTCTTAACATTCAAAAATAAAATAAAATTAATAATAATAATAAAGGAAAAATTCATTACATAAATTCTTTTAAGAATTTAAATCAATTCAAAATTCCATCACAAATACCTCAAATAATCGATTACAAATACCTTGTTTAAAAATCAAAATGAATCCAAGCACCATCGTTTCTGAACCAGTTATCATTGCGCTCACAGAAAGACCAGGAGATAAACCAACTAATCAATGTTCCGTTATGTAAAAGATATTCTAATGATTCGATCATTATATTTCATATTATCATTTCTTCCTTTCACTTGAATTTATAATTTTTTCATAATAATATTATTAGTAAATTCATATTTAGAAGTTTTTTTGTTTTTGCATAGAGATTTTAGACATTTTTTTTTTTTTCCTATAATATAATTTAATATGATTAATATTCTTTAATTTTTTTAAAATCGGCCGTATAAATATTTAACTACAAAAAAGATCTTTGTGTAAAAAAAAATAGTCGAGCTTTATTTCGAAAAAAGTTTTTCCTAGTTTATTTAATATTTATTAGCAAAATGTATTAAGATATCGGATTTTTATCATTTTTAATAAATTAATAAATAATCACGTTCGAGTCATGTGATTTAATATTTCTCAAAATGACACATTTTCTTTATTTTCTTTAATTATATTTGGACATTTCATAGACCCAATTTAAAGTTTCGAAAAGATTATGAGAATGACCTTACAAAGTCAAATATTATCAGTTAAAACAAAATGTTTTATTAAATATAATCAAGAAAAATGTATTTTCATAGAATATCCATGAAAAAAATAAATTATATTACATAAAAAAGTAACATCGCAAAATACAATACTTTTAATTTCAAAGTTAAAATAAAATAGATATCAATATATATATATAACTTTTTTTTTTTTTGTGTATCATTCAAGCATTTGTAACCGGTTAATTCTCCGCAGACCTCGTAGCCAATTAAGCAAGCCGATCGTTTTAAGAGAATTTAAAAGTCGAGACTTGGGGGAAGTTGTTTTGCTTTATTTCACATAATGGAGCATTGATTTGTAGGATTGGGATTTTCTGTTATTTCAGCAACAACAATGATGACGGGTTTAGAATTAATGTTGTTTGTGGTTGGATTCATTTTAATAAATTATTGATTTATTTTGAATTTTAAAAGGTTGGTTTTTTTTTTTTTTTGATCTTGAATCAAAAGGTTTTGTTAAATTTTTTTGAATTTTCTTTTTTTGTTATTTGATGAAAGAAGATGAAGAGGAATGTGTTTATAAAAGTTTTCAGAACAATCGTTCGAAGAAGGCTAAACTTTACATCGGTTTTTCTCATTATGACATTTTTTTTATTGTTTCATATAATGATATATTTTTAGAAGCCGAGGTCGAGCCGGTAAACATGTGAAATTAAACAATGGAATATTTTTTTCTTCGGGTTGTTCGTATTATTTTTGCGCGACTGCGTTTTCAATCCCTCTTTTTGTTATGCAGAATGAATCTATTTATAATTTACTTTTTGAGCTAAAAAGGTTGCAAAAATGATCTGCTTCGGAAACTCGTTATTTTAGAGAACAATTAAAAGAGTTATCCCATATCAATTTCCCTATTTTCTTAATGGGGACGCAACACGAGATTGTTCATTGATGACCATTTATGTTAACCGTACTTGAATTTTTTTTTTTTGTCATACCGAGTAAGATCATACTTAGTAAGATTTAATCTATTGAAATACATGTGGAACTATGTTTGACCTTTTTGTGTTCAACAAAGAAAATCATTTTCGGATTTGTAGTTTTAAAAATTAGGCCATGAAACAAAATCCGAGCGATTCGTTTTGAAACAAAAAAAAAAAAAAAATTTGTATTTTCAATTAAAATTATTTCAATTCTTATTTTCATGAATGATTTTTTATTTAAATCATAAGGATTTTCATAATATTTAACGGGCTTAATCGCCATTTATGTCACGTTGCATACAATGCAATCATTTACTTGGTCAAACCTTAAGAACAAATGTTACCCCCCAAAACATGAATTGTCTTAATATTAAAAAAAATTACTTATTGTGCATTTATTAGTATCGAACTGGCTAGTTTGAAAATCTTTCTTTCTCAGTCTGTATATTTACGTTTCAGAGGTTTCAAAAGAAAAACAAAAAAAAAAAAAAAACGCCAAAAAGCAGCGAACAGTTGAATGTACACATGTATTTTTTTTTTTTTGTGCACAAATTGACATCTACCTGATATTATAAATAAGACATCTTTTCGCTTTTTTTTTTTCCTTGCTAAATTGCGAATAAGTCTCAGAAAACGTTTCTATAAAACTCACTTTTGATTTGAAATCAAAAAAAAAAAAGATCAATTTAACAAACCCCTTTCAAATTAACACAAATTAACAAATCTATTAAACATGAATCCAATCACTATTGACAATAAACCAATCGTCATTGTTGCTTCTGAAAAGTCAGTGACGCAAGAACCTCGTCCAACTAATCAATGCTCCATTATGTAAATGGTTAACATTAAAGATATGTTACTTCTCTTCGACTTCTAACCTTTCTTAATTGCCTGGTGTTACTTATTGGAAGGGATTTCGATTTTCTGACTTATAAAGTTTAGCCAATGCTCTCATTTTCTTGAATATTTAAATATATATATATATATATTTTTTTTTATTTTCTTGTTTTTATTTTTTAAAAAAAGGGGAAAGAAAATTATAATAATTGTTTTCACCCTGAGATTCGACAAAAGTAATTTTCGTTTTTATGGAAAGATTAATTAGTATTTTTACTTTCTTTATTTGTTCTTATTTTATCTTACCTTGAATAATTTAATTTTAATGGAGATTTTCCTCGAAATGAAAATTTTTGAATAATAAATGATAATTTTAACATGAATTTTAATTTATAAATTTTATCCTTTCAACTTCTTGAATATGAAAAAGAAAAAGGAGAATCAAATACGCCAAAATAATTCTTTTTTTGGTATAATGTAGTCATTAACATAACCATTTGAAATTGCTCGTGCATTTGGTTCTGGAGTAGGAGCTGAAGTTTGTGTTAGAGGAGGTTACTCCGGTCATTTTTGCGGAGAAGTTTTGGCGCTACACTTCAAAATAGGGATTATACGAAATTAAACAATAACTAAACAATATAAAGTATATTCATGTGTATAAATTTGATTGTTATAAAGGTGAATAACCGATGAACATTTTTATAAAACCTTTACACAATGTTAGCAATCTCCTAAATCGTCAACTTATAGTCAAAAAAACTTTCATCAAAAAACAAAAAGATCAAATGAGCAAAAAACAAAGCAAACAAAAAAAGTTCAAAATATTTTTCAAATATAAAACACATACATCCAACAACAAAAACACGTTATGCAAACTAGTTATAATTTTCGCCTTAATGTAAAGTAACTCTGCAATTAACGTAACGTTGACCATTATAACATTTTAAAACTCGGTCAATAATTTGTCCCCTTTTATAATTTTATGAATTTTTAGTAATATAAATAAAAAATATTTATAAAAATATTTCTTCTATAATTCTTTATTATTAGTTTTATATATATATATATTAGCGAATAAACACTCTTTCGTTTGATGAGAATCGCGGAAAAAAGATATTTTTGACGTTTCGAAAATTTTGATCGACAAAAAACAGTTCAGATCGATGGGATTTGAAACGAGTCGATCTGGTTGAATTGTGAGGAAAATAATAATAGAACAAATTATTATCGAGAATATCCAGATTTTCAGACCAAAATGATTATCATTATAACATTTTCTTGGAAAAACTTGAAACTTCACCTTGGTGTTGACAGCATAGCGGGCTTTCATTGTGATTGGCTAATTTTTGTAGATCAATTTTTAATATTACTAAAATTCTATTGGTTGATTAAATTGGCGTGATCACGTGATATACAAATGATTAAATCAAAAAA